>JANEHU010004115.1:0-16266 GCA_027563435.1 Nasonovia ribisnigri | reverse complement strand
ATTATTTTCTACTTGGTAGAATTAAATAATCAATTCTTATGGGATTCAAAAATTCCTTTACAGTTTATAGAGTTGTAAAAAATATTATTAAAATCGTATTTAAATAAAGAAATGGCTAAGCCTTAAAATTAAAAATGATTTATAAAAAGTTAAATAATTACGAATTACGATAAAACATGTAAAATAAAATAAGGAACAAATGCACTTTACCACCCATTATTTATGTATATACATAATACTATAACATATTGTACCTACAGAATTCCTTGTTATTAGCTTTAAGCTAATATTAAGCCTAACCTAACCATTAGCTCACTATATCGATTCATTATTCATTAAATGTTTAGTGCAACCCGCCACTAGAGTAGTTTTATATTAAGTTATAGTTTCGCCATTAAAACTAAAAACAATATTATTGTCAATGTTGCGAGATGCCGAAAAAATTGGAGTCGCAACAAAAATGTGGCTAAATAACATAGTATACATCCAGAGTTCCTTGTTAAAAGTTTTATATATTTGAATACTCTGAATAATATTCTATTTTGAAATATGAAATAAAAATTAATGGTCTTATCCAAAGAAGTGAGAAAATTGAAAACTGATGACAATGCCATATTATAATATCTATCATCTATGGCAAACGCCAATACTGGTCATTCGTCGGAGACGATTCGCAGTTCTAATAATTTCAATGAACAAAAAAAAATGAATAGGCCAACAATGAACAGACAAGTCGTTAAACAATAATTTAGTTCCTATACAACATTTATTCATAAATTTCATTCTGCTCAAGTTAATTTCATAAAATATCTCGATACTATCTGTTCAGTGCGTGATGGAGATGGATGAAGAAATAGCAGTTCCTTGCTATGGAATCTGTACTCTAGATATGGCACACCTATAGGTATTCAACCCGAAGAGTCGTCATATTCGTAAGTTTGATTACCTATTCTTTAGGAGCTTACATTTACGTTTTAGTCTTAAAATTAATATTTATTGCCACGGTCATTCTGCTAGTCGGTTATTAGGTTAGGTAAGGAAAATTATCTTTTTTTTTTTTAATCCGTATGGATGGTAAATTTTCACTAATAGATAAATTTGTGTCATATTTAAGAGATAATTTTTGATTACCCCAATTTACATAATTTTGTGATGCGTTTTGAATTTCTTTAAAATCTCAGAAAAGGTTTTCAAACAATCAACATATTTTATATTAATAAAGTATTATTAAATATTTAGATATAAAAAAAACGCACAAAATAACTATATAAAATAAAATAATACAAACGACAATACTTGTCAATACATAGACAAAATTTAGTTTTGTAAAAAAAACTACCTAATAATAAATATCATGTAAAATTAAAACACGTTTAGTACAAAATAAATGTTTAGTATTAACTTACCGCACTTAATAAACATATCTGTTAATTTCAAACATTTCTTTCCACCTTCTTGCAGTTCCTTTTTTTGTTTTGCTAAACGGTATGCAAAACCGGACAATTTTGGTTTTTTTGTTTTATTCATATTTTTGAATTTTTCTACATCAAATTTGAATACGTATAATACATGATAATTTTTACAAATTAGTATAATTATATTATTCTTACCATTAATATTATACAGCCTTTGCCACTTTGCCAGTATCTGATTTGATCATACGATTACAAAATCAAAGATACAGACACAAAAAAAGTAGGTTATAAAAATTAGAAACACACGTCACTCTAGAATTACATCATTCTAATCGCACATCGCATTATAAATTATAAAATATACCTACCCAATGCAATTCAAATTAACATATTAAATACCTAATTATTATTAATTTTAAATTGTTAAGCTTGGAATTTTATAAACTAGTTGGTATTATAGTCGGTATATGTACTGTCAATTTGATGTGTTTATTATAAACTCTAAAAACCAGAAATTACATTTATTTATAATCACAGTTTTACTTAAAGATTCATAAAAATAAATACGCACGTATAGATATACTTCTAATATCTATACACCAAAATGTTCTAACCACGGAACTCTTTGATGTAAAAAGTTGCATTTTATTAGATCTGTGGATTCATCATATTGACGTATAATATAATATCTATCATTTTTATTCTATGGCAATTGTCAAAGTCGATGTGGAAGACACAGTCGATGAACAATTCTAAAATTTTAACAAATGAAACTGACATGAACAAAAAATATAATACTTCGTATGGTTTTATTTTTCACAAATCACAATATTTTCAGATATGTTTCTGGAGCGTTTTCTGCAGAGTGACGTCATAGCTATTATAGTGCACGGATTCCGACGAATGCTGAAAGACTCGATGTTTAAATGTAAGTTTGTTTTATATTTATTTGGTTCTCAAATCAGTCAAATCTACCTTTTAGAGTTAAATTAAATATTTAAAGTCACTAAAAATGTGCTAACCAAGTGTTATAGACGAATATTTTAGTTCCTAGTTCGAAATGTATAAAATACGCGAGATCGAAAAATACCAACGCCGTAATCGTTTTTCTTGTTCCAGGTCGTAGAAATATTATAATAATTAATAGGTACATTCCTGTATGCTATAGGTACCTACTTGAAATCGACATATACATTTTTGTTTAATTTATAGAAATACATGTTCTAACTTATAAGTAGGTACAGGCCGGATTTATAATCTCTTAAAAGTTTTAAAATATAAGATTTTCATGTCGTTTAAAATAGGCAACATATTATTCTCTTGTTCTCTGGTAATTTTTTTCTCCAAATCTAACGTTATAAGTTATAGATAACTATTAATTTAGTGTTACATAATTAACTTCTATTATTCACATAATATCAGTAGATATTAAGGACGTATAACTATGTAAGTACATTGTGTCTATCCTAACGTGTGCGCACTTATGAATAATATACTTATATAGGTACTCGTATTGTCGTGTAGGTACATATCAAAATAATGTAATACATACATGAATGTGTTACCTATATTGTTTCCTTAATAATACAACATTTTATATTATATATTTTTTTCATATAGGTACATTACAAAACTCTAATTTATTGTAATAAGATTTATTTTTATTTTCTTAAATACAATGTATCATAAATTATTAATTAATATATCGCGACCCTCATGGCAATACCTCTTATCTAACGTTTTTGAAATTGTTCAGGAGACACAATAAACTAAATAAATCGCTTTTCAATCAGAAAAATTTAATTGTTAGACTTTAATTTTATTAAATAATTATAATTAAATAGTAAAATGTATTATTTTCAACAATTTAGTCAGTTTAATTTTAGTTGTATGAGATAAGTGTTATTGCGAAAAAGTATGCGAGATACGGTTTGTTACCAATAAATTATATTAGATAAGTGTTATTATTTATTTAATTAAATTAAAATATTATTAATTATTAATAATAAAATTGTTTTAATTTTACTGAACTCATGAATAATAAATTGTTATAATATGTTATAACTAAATAATTTACACATAATATTAAATTTTAAAAAACACAACCTTTATTATTATTATCAATACAAAATTAGGTAAAGGAACAAATTGTTATACCTTATGACAGTCTTAATTAATACAAATTTGAGATCATAACCTTTGATTCTCACTGATTATTATTTTAATAAACTTGATATTTACTTATTCAAAATAAATATCTTTAGGAACAATAAATTAATCAAATTGAAATATAAACTTAAAAAAACAATTTATAAAATATTATAGAAATAGAAATCAACATATTAAATATAAAAACAATTGTCATAGTATTATAAACTTAAAAAACATTTTATAGGTACTTACCTAATATATTATTAAAAACCTTTGACATTAATATTAAAGAAAATAATTAAAAAAAAAATAAAAAAATTGTTAAACTTTGGTAGTTTTGCGAGCTTGTAACTGTTGTTCATGAGGTAAATTATCATAGAAATCATGCACATCTCTGGGCAAAACCACTTTTAGTTTCTGCAAATCACTCCACTTTGAAAGTGTTAGTACATTTCTTCTTTGGTATAAGTTTGGTACTTCTTTGTTGAAATCAATATTTTTTCTGGAACGATTATATTGTGGAATTTCCTGATACTCATCATCAAAATTTAACTTAAAATAAATATTTTGAGAAATCGGATCATATTTTAATGCCCTAATATCCTTTACTTCTGGGTCTCCTTTTGATTTTCCTGGTCTTATGGACTTATAAAATATAATATCTTTGTAATCTTTAAAATCTGAATGAACCATCAAAATTGATTCATAAGGATTGGGATTTTGGCGAGCAATTTTGGTAAGCTTCCAATAATCTGAAGGTAAATAAATTTCTTTATTTTTTAAAACTTTTTCTATCTGGCTATGGACACTATCACAAGGCATCTGTGTATGTCCTTTAACCAAAAACTTTTGCTCGATTGTAATATTATTTTTAATAGCAAACTGGAGTAAAGCGTTTGATAAAACACTATTACGATTCTGGTAACCACATCCATCTGAATAAAGTATTATGTCATTTTGAGCTGTAGATTCTTTAACGCAATTTTGAGTTAAATGTTTAATTATAAGGGATGCAAAAACAGATGCTTCTAACTCACCCTCTGATTCGTCCCACCAATAGTTTGAGCACTGGTGTTCTGGTGCTAAATTAAACATAGTAAAATTATGAACTTTCAATTTCATACTATAGTAAAGTGCGCTGGCATTTAATGCTGGGCATAACTTGACTGCCTGTAAATCCATGGTAAATACATTTTTTTGATATGCCTGAGCATCAAGTGTATCTTTAGTAAGCTCTTCTCGGGCTCTGTCTTTTTCTTTAATATGCTGTTGATAGTCATTTTCACTCACCTGTTTAACTTTATAACTAGAACATTTGTCACATACATCTTTCCTTGGTTGAAATATTGATAAGTTTTTTTTTTCATAACTGTAGAAAAAAGACTGTTACTTAATGGATTTCCAATAGAGTCTTCAACACATTTTTTTAAATAAGCATTAAGCAGTGTATATTTCCATTTTAGAATTAAAAGGCCCTTCAAGGTAAAGTCTGTTTGTTTTCTGTCTACAGTAGTGACTGGGCATCTTGGCTAAACTGTCAATCCATACATTTATAATCTTACCCCGTATTTACTTCCCACATTTTAATTGTTTTATCCCTTGAAGAAGAAACTATGAAATCTCCTCCTTTAAGAAAACATACTCCAGATACACTATGTTCATGACCATGCATGGAACGGATGCATTCATATGTTTGACTGAAATCCCATAGCTTTATGCTCATATCAGCACTACAGGAAACTGAAAATATATGTTAATTAAAATAAAAACACACCAGTTTATTTAATCATTAAATAACCTAATAGTTTGCCACTTTCATCAAATGCAATATCTTGAATAGCTTCTGTATGACCTTTTAAAGTTCTCTCATACTCGCCAGTCTCATAATCCCAACTTTTTATAGTTGCGTCTTCACTTGCAGATACAAGAATATTAAAAACAGGATGAAATATAACTTTGATGACAGTCTCTCTATGACCAGTTAAACAGTGTGTTTCAGGGGCTCTTGGTATCCAATCACTCGGAGAACGCAATGCTCTTTTTAGAGCTCCAGAATTAATTTCTTTTTCATACTCAGAAAGTTTGGATTCAAGCTTGCTAACCTAAAAACATATTCATATCAGTAGTATTATGATTATTTGTAATACTATTGAACTATTGTTGAGTATTAACTACCTTTTTTTGCAGTCTAATAATAGATGTCCATTTTTTCTCAAGTAAACCACCATATTTATTTTCTACTTCACCGGGCATATCTGCATCTTTTTTCAATCCTTCCAAGGCATTGTGATAACTATTGCTACTAAGATAATCGGCAATTGTTTTATTTCTAAAAAAAAAAAAACTATTAAGAATCTACTAAAATATACAATTCAAGTTAAAACAAATTGCATTATAATTTGTAAGCAAATACTAATATAATTTATAAGAGATTCAGATCTCAGATGATAAATAACCTCTAAATACCTAATTTTAACTAAAAAAAAAAAAAAAGTGACAAAATTATCCAATAAATATATTACAGGCTGAAATTTAGGTATGCACAAGGTTCAACTTAAAACACTTTTATAATTTAGAGTGCTGTATTAGATGTATTACAACCACATTAAAATATGAAATATTTTTTTAAATATTGAATGTACGTTCTTTCATTTTAATAACTATCTGATAATATTATTGTAATTAAAATTAACATGCATAAATCTTCAATATTTTTAAAGATATTGCTCAATTTTAATGAATTGTAAACATAAAAACTTACAATTCTTCACGTTGTCTTTGTGACAGCAACATTTTCATGACTGTCCAACAGTTTGATATATTTGGAACTATTTAAATCAGGATTTTCTCAATCTAAAAATAGGAAAAGATTAAATAAATTATATCAATAGAAAACAAAAACTGAAAACAATAAGTTGTATTATTTATTATATTTTTTAGATATATTCATTCAAAGTTATTAATATATTATTGCAAAAACAAAAACTTTAGTTAACTATTATTAACTATTTTGGATAAATTTGTGGAACATTCTAAACTTTAAATAAAATATATTATACTATAGTCTATAATATATGATATTTTATCTAAATAATTATTAACAGACTATGTATGGTCACTCAAAGATGTCCCATGGACATCTTATGCGAAAGCAGAACCTACACTGTGCCAAAATGCGGAGAACCACTCACAATCAAATACCTTCTTGTACACTGTCACAACCACGTAGAAACCAGAAGGGATAACTAACCTAACCTAGGGATTCCAAATAATTTTTTCAAAGCCCTGAGCCATATTGAAGACATCGGGAAATTATTTTATTTTTTAAATATACAGGGTGATTCTTTTATCAAACAACACTTTCAATACTTTTCAAATGATGAGTGTGGTTTGATAAAAGAATCACCCTATATATGTGTATCTCAATCAAGAAAATTCAATATACTGATTTATATGTAGAAAATATTATTATTGAAATCAATAATCAAGTTGTATTTGCGTTTTATAGTTTTAAAGGATATTGCTTAAATTATAATACCCATTTAAACATGATTATTATTATGAATAATGTTTTTATATGGTATATTAACTGCCTAAATAAAATATAATTATCAAAAGGTAGAAATAATGACATATTTAACTTTTGAAAATAAAATATCAATTTATAACATAATTATTTTAAGTACATTTTTGTCAGTGCCCAGTATCACTTAGTTGCATTTTGGGGACAATAAGATAAAGTATTTCATATAATCTATACATATAAAATCCAAATACCACTCACTCACTGATCGCTGTATCTCAAAAACTACGCAACGTACGGACTTGAAATTTTGACTAGAAGTTCTTCTCATATTTTCACCGTGCAATAAGAAAGGATTTGCCAAAATTCACATTTTAAATAGATGCTCAAACAGGGATCTTGAGGTTCACGATGGAAATTCGATATTTTATTTTTATTTATTTTATAAATAGTTGCCATTGGTTACAGTCAACAGCAGAAATTAGTATTTATTTATTATTGATTGCCATTCATTCATCAAATCGAGTTATTGAACTTTGTCCGTGATCCGACGTAGTCGGATTGCTTACCAGGGTGGCTAAGTTGCACTTACTGCAGCGATTTATACCCAATAGGAGTTGAATAATCATAATTTTTTTAAAAGTTGCCAATTTTTAAAGGCAACGAAGTGCACGGGTTCAGCTAGTACCATTATAATAGCAGCAGTGTCCATATTAGTCACTTTTATGAGAACCGATATATAGCAGCATATGATTAAAGTGTCCCTAAGCATCACTTATCAATAATACTGCTATTGTTTATTTTAGTACTTATTTATGACTGACGACTGTTCATCAATGTGTAAAGTGATAGGGTAGAACAAAGCTTTTATTATAATTACCTGTGTTGTTAAAAATAAGGAAACTATTAAAATGGGTACTAACATACTGAAAACGTTATTCATATGTAAACTAATTTAAGTAAAACAGATGTTGGAGACTGTACAATGATCTCAACCACTAACTTTACAAAAATTGTTATTATAAAAAAAAATGTTTTATGGAATAAAATATAATCTAAAACTAATGAACCTATTATCATGCAATATTAATAAGAAATAACATACCTGTTCCAGATGGTAAATGACATGTAAGAATATTATATTATACAACACAATAATTTTAAATGCTTTATCACTTGAGAAAAAACTTGAACGTTTTATGCAAAATATGTATTTACTATTAAATTTTTATTATTTAAGTAAGAGAATATTTAATTTCAAGAAAACGATATTTTTCATCAATTTCTAACCTATTTAAATAATTAATGTTTGTTGTACTTTGTGATATAAAACAATATGGCGTCATTTTGTGTATAGATATGAATAGTGATTTATGCTTAGATCCACGGTCTTAGAAGATCTTCTAAGACCGTGCTTAGATCATATACCATGGATGGAGCCATGCCCATATCGGCTGTGTAAACAATTTGAAGCACATATAACCGACGAGTCTCTGACATTGATGTTTGATGTGCGCATGCGCGCGAAGATAGCCGCCGCCTATTGGCCGCCTATTTTTATTATCAATCAGCAATCAACATATTCTGACTATGCGACCGCGACCGGTATCCTTACGCATGCGCACATCAAACATCAATGTCAGAGACTCGTCGCTTATATGTGCTTCAATATATCGAGGCATGGCTCCATCCATGGTATATGATCTAAGGATTTATGTCAAGGTTTATAGATAATTATTATCTATAAACCTTGGATTTATGTAGAGAAAATCGAAGTGATAAGTGAAATGATATAAAATCTCAAACATAATAATATCACAGTTATTCTGTGATAATATTATGGTTACGTATCACTTAGATCCCCGTCCTACTAGCTCCCCATGGTTATCTAGAATATCGCCTGTGGTAACTAAATTCCCATGAGGCAATTAGTTCCCCTGTCAACAAATCCCTTCTAGTGATGCTTGAAAAATATTATAATATATACTTTTACTTGTTAAAATTGATTTTAATATGTAACTTCGTCCAAATTTGTGCCAATGTATTTTTAACTTAAAATGTCTGTAAAAAATAACTGTGTTTATATATTTTTAGATTTTTTGTTTACAGTATGTACTATTTATTAGAATCTTTATTTTAAATTTTCAATCCTTAGTTATAAGAACTGACCATTTTATAATTATTTAATTACAATGATTGATAATTTTCGAGATCTTGTCAAAATTCAAACTTTTAAAGCTTATAAAAAAAATGTGTGCTTATGTCTTTTTAATATTTTTCAATTGCTATTGTAACAATATATCAGGAGCCTTGTATTAAATTTTCATTATTTTTGGTCCAACAAATAAAAATTTATTGGTATTTATAAAAAAAAAAAGGGCGGGTAAGTGTATGTCGCTCTGCTGTATAGTAGGTTACAAGTGAGTCACTGTAATGGATTGTGTTAGATTTTAATCCAATGATATAATATCATTGAATAAGAAAAACGATTCTGAGCGAAGACGGTCAGTCAGTCTATAATATCTTACTAAGTCTAAATGTATTTGATGATATTATTGTGAATAAAGTAATTAATTTTAGTATTATAGGCAATAGTATTTACTATAGTTGGTTAAATTCATTTTTCTCAAAAAAATTATATTTTAAAATGCCATTGCGTGTATATAAAATATAACAATATATTCTAAAAGTTTCATATACCAACAAATAATATTTTTAAATTATATCAAAATAACTAAAATCATTATTTTTGGGTTAAGTATGAAATTTTGTCTAAATTTGAAATTAAAATGTCTGTAAAAAATAAATGTGTTGATATATTTTTTAGATTTTTTGGTTACAGTATGATTTATTTATGAGAATTTTTGTTTTAAATTTTCAACACTTAGTTATAAAAACTGAACATTTTATAATTTTTTAATTACAATGATTATTATAATTTTCGAGATTTTGACAAATTTTGTCAAAATTCGAACTTTAAATGCTTATAAAAAAAAATCGTGCCTATGTATTTTTAAAATTTTTCAACTGATGTTGTAACAATATATAAGAAAGCTTGTATTAAATTTTCAGACTTTTTGGCCCACCAAATAAAATTTTATTGACAATTATAAAAAAAAAAACTAAAAAAATTGAAAACTAAAAATGTCTGTAAACAGCTCAAAACAAATCAAAATATTTTCAAAATTGAATGGTGTATAGAAAATGAGAATATAAACATTTAGTGAAATTTTCATGCATCTACAATTATTCGTTTTTGAATTACAACCAAATAAGAAAAACGCTACATGAGAAATCGAGTTATTCACCCTATGTTGTAAAATTATGAACTTAAAACACTCATAAAAATGTATTTTTAATTGCTTTTAGATATTTTATTTTTGATAAAAGTAGAAAAACTTACGTTAAATCTTGTGTTAAAATTTAAAATCTTAGATTTAAAAAGAAAAATTTTTGTGAATTTCTAACTCTAAATAATTTGCAAATTTTCGTCATTTTTACGTATTTTGTCAAAATTTCAACTTTAAATGCTTAAAATAAAAATTGTGACTACAGATTTTTAATATTTTTCATCTACCTTTGAAATAATATATTAGGAGTATTCTATTAAATTTTCAAGAATTTTTAACTAATAAATAAAATGTATTTCATGTATTTACCGTCATTTTTTTTAGACTTACACCAAAAACCAAAATCGATTTTATCGAAAATCAATGTTGCGTGAAAATTCCCGTTTTTTCCTTAATTTTCCATTTGTTTTTCACGGTACTTTTGAAAACTACTGGAAAATGTTTACTTTTGACCCCCCAAAGTACCAACTAGATTCACTTTCCTATCAGAAAGGTACTATTGAAGAAAATCTAAGCACTTTTACTGTCCCAAAACGTGATGACAGACACAAAAAAAAATAAAAAAAAATAATAAAAAAATAAAAAAAAACACACATCATTGTAAAATCAATACATTCATCGCTCCGCTCAGAATCTAAAAAAAAAATGTTTATATACTAAGAAAAATAGAGAAAAAAAATAATAAGTAAAATGTAAGTTATTAACAAATTTAAAAGAAATATGTATGATTTATTAATACTTAAACTATCACAATGTGTAAAATATTCAATTCAGAAAAAAAATTCAAAAAATTCTAAGAAATATCCAATGACCCACACAAAAAAAATAATTAGATAGGTAAAATTAATAAAAAATTTAAAAGAAAAATGTATGATTTATTAATACTTAAGTTAGCAAAATATGCAATTAAAAAAAACCAAACACAAAAAATATTAATAATAATTAAACGCTTGACCTAAGCTGGGTGAGAGCATTAATAGTCGAAAAAATGCAAATAGTTCTGGGTGGCTATTACATGTTTTGGGATGCTAAGCCTCTCTTACAAAGGGGGTGGTCCTCGTTGCGCGTGGGTCAGAGAGAGGAATAAGTGGTGCGCTAAAAATCAGACATCCTATTAAGTGTCATCGAGTTGATGAAGCTGTTGATTGTTGGCATTTAACATTAACTGTGGTAGGTATGATTGGAAGGAAATGTAATTACTGATAAGTAATAAGTAATGAAGATAAGTAATGGAAAACGGGGTACAATGAGACGCATATTGGTAACGGTGTAGTAATAATAGAGATCTCCTGAAAAAATACCTACAAATAGTCCAAACATTAAAACCAAATTTATAAAATATTAATTTATGAAAAAATATAATACTGAAATTATTATTGTTATTATAAATTATATAAAACCATGAACTATGGACTTATCTTAGTGTGTCCCATGTCTCACTGTACATAATATAGCTGATTCTATATTTTTTGCTTCATAATGTCTGTTAAAATACTAGGAAAATGTATAATAATTGCTAAATTTAAACTTTTACATATAATATCTTCATAAAAAAAAAAAATGAAACTAACACGACAGATATTGTTTAAGTTTATTGGATGATAACATTCTATGCAAATGCATTTATAAAATTAAATCAAATAACCAGTAATCCATTTGGGATAAGAGAAAAACCGTGGTTAAGCACTATAAAACATGATTGGAAGCAACTATTGTCTATTTGTAGGATTAGATACACTAAATTAAAATCAATAATATTGGTGAGAAGTACTATCTGGAGTGGTGGTGAATGTTCTCATGAAATAATAGTCTTGTAAGATAATAGATTTTTAATTAAGGTAATATTAACTTATTAAAGCTAATGAAGAATTTTTATAATGACAATATTAAGTTACTGCACACTTCACACAGTCTCTCTTTCAAATTATGCCGTCTGCAAAATATTAGTACCTAAATTGATTGAGTATTTCACATTTATCGAAAAGAGACTATAAAAAAAAATATAGTGGTGCGGGGCCGCTCGAAACTAGGAAACGCTCTGAGTGTATGCATCGGCCGGTGTTGCTAGCTCCCGGATGGGTGACCACCCGGGATTTTTAGCAACAAATCCTTGGCACACATAAACACACTTGTTTTAAAATATTAGGTAATATATCGTCTTCTATTTTCCCTAACTGTACAAATGCTGAAAATCAACGAAATCAGAAATATTGTTACAAAAGAGAAACTGTCGTGACTTGATTTTTTATTTTGTCTTATATATAATTTTTCTGTTGAGAATCTGAGCTTTTAATATCAGAAGACGGAGGCAGAGATGCGCTTTTGTATTATAAGTAGAAATATTTGTTCGAACTGGATGACCAAAAGGACCACCCTCCAGACAATACTTCAATATAAGTCCAAAATAAAATTATTCGAATACGTTATAAAGTTATTCCAAATCTCAAAACTTTCCTAGTATTTTAAAAACCATTTGTAGCTTAAAAAAATCATTAAAAATGTTGCTTTAAAAAAGTATTTTCACCCGCATGTGTTGTCTCCAAGTATGCCTTACAAGTGTAAAAAATATCAAACATTAATTCAGCAGTTATCATTGAAATTGTTAGTTTTAAATAATAGTAATAAGATCTTCAATATTAAATTTATAATATGATCTGCTGAAATTAATACCCGCGTGTAAGACGGAGACGATATATGCTGATATATTATTAATATAATTATTACTTTTACAATATTATATTTACATCCAATCACACTTTCAAGTTGTTATCACAGTTAATGTAGCAACCTTAGATCATATACTAAAAATAGGCCCATATCCCGCGATAATCTGTAGCACATATTAGTGACAATGGTCTCTGACTAAGATACATGTGCGAAGAGAAATCACACAAGTTGAATTCAGTGAATGGATGTGATATGGATCAATAAAAATGTCAGAGACTCGTAGCTTATATGTGCTTTAAATTGTTTACACGGGTAAACTGGGCATGGTATATGATCTAAGGTGCTCTAAGAAGTCAGCAACCAACGGCTCAACTCGATGAAAAAAACACTTATGTTCGGCAACAACTCAGGATCTTTTTATTCAAAGTGTCATAATCAGTCATAAGAAGGTTAGTTAAGTAAACCTATCGTTAGTTGACGCTATGGTCATGATCGACAACTGTTATCATTGGTCATGAGTTCTGCATTGATCTCTTTCAACTAACTATCAAAGTATTCGAAATTGTAAACATATAAAAGAAAGAAAATATTTAAATATTATTCTTAAAGTGAGTTTAGGTTAGGTAAGGGTAGGGTAAGATATCATAACCTAACTATTTATAATAATATTTAACCACGTCTTTAATGCTGGCCGGTTAGCGTTCTACCAGTCTAATTAAAAACTCTTTAAAAGTATTTGCCTGCGGCTCCAAAGTTCCCCTTCAATTTTTTTGTAAATATTTTTAAACTTTAACAATCTAGTACCATATAAATTTCTAAACCTTTTTTCTTGCTTCTTAAAAAATTTTTGCCTGCGGGCTCCAATGTCCCCCTTCAAAATGTTTTTCTATCAATTTAAATATTAATGATTTACTTATATAGATTTTTTAAACATAAACATCAAGGTACCATATTAATTATTTTCTAAATTTATATTTCTTACTCCTTTAAAAGTATTTGCCTGCGGGCTCCAAAGTTCCCCTTCAATTTTTTTGTAAATATTTTTAATTAGATTTTTAAACTTTAACCAGCTAGTACCATATAAATTTCTAAGCCCTTTTTTTTTTGCTTCTTTAAAAGTATTTGCCTGCGGGATCCAACGTTCCCCTTCAAAAATTTTTTTTTCAATTTAAATATTAATGATTTTCTTATATAAATTTGTTAAAAATTAACAACCTGTAGCTGGTGCCATATTAATTTTTTTCTAAATTAAATAATCTTACTCCTTCATAAGTATTTGCCGACGGGCTCCCACGTTCCCCTTCCAAATTTTTTTTTATGAATTTTTATTCCGTAGATATTTCTAGACCAATTTTTTTTAAAAATCAACAATCTGGTGTCATGTGAATTTTTTCTAAATTTTTTTTTTCCTGCTCCTTAAAAAGTGTTTGCCTGCAGACTCCAACGTTCCTCTTCCAATTTGTTTTTTACAAATTTAAATCATATAGATATTTCTAAACCAATTTTTTAAAAATCGACAACATTGTGCCATATACATTATTTTCTTAATTTTTTTTCTTACTCCTTAAAAAGTATTTGCCTGCAGGCTCCAACGTTCCACTTCAAATTTTTTTTATTTTTTTAAATATTCGCCTGAAAATGTCACATCATACCGACCGATATCACTCCTTCCAAGTTTATCTAAACTTTTAGAGAAACTTCTGCTTAAACGCCTAAAACCGATTATAGAGAGAAAAAATCTTATGCCAGAACATCAGTTTGGATTTCGCAACAAACATTCGACAATCGATCAAGTACATCGAGTAGGTAACTAATGTGATTAGTAAAGCTCTTGAAGAAAAAAAGTACTGCTGTGGAGTATTCCTTGACGTAGCCTAGGCTTTTGACAAAGTCTGGCACAAAGGATTCCTCATCATACTACGTGATCAGCTACCACATACTTGGTGTGCACTTCTTGAATCATACTTGACCGACCGTCAATTTCGAGTCATACACGAAGAAGCAATAACCGAATGGAAAGACATATCAGCTGGAGTACCGCAAGGTAGTGTTCTAGGACCTATATTGTACTTACTCTATACGGCTGATATACCAAACGATGACAACACAACATTAGCTCTGTTTGCCGACGATATGGCAATTTTATCAACACGTAATAATCAGCTCACTGCAACTGATAACTTACAGAAGCCAATTAACAGTATCTTTGCCTGGACAAGACGTTGGAAAATTAAGATCAATGGCGATAAATCGGTGCACGTTAACTATACGTTACGTAAAACCGAAAATATCCAAATAGTACTGAATCAATCACCAATCCCACAAAAAGATTCAGCAAAATATCTTGGAATGCACCTCGACTCTCGTCTAAACTGGAAACATCACGTCTATCAGAAAAAAATTCAAATTAAAGAAAAAATGCGAAAACTTTATTGGTTAGTCGGACCCCGCTCCGAGTTAACCATCGAAAACAAACGTCTACTGTACGTAACAATTATAAAATCTGGATTTATGGCATTCAACTGTGGGGTTGTGCCAGTAAGTCTAACATCGATGTAATACAACGCTGTCAAAACATCGCCCTTCGGACCATCACTGCAGCCTACCGGTTCGAAAGAAACAACGCAATTCACCGTGATATGATGCTGCCTACAGTAGCAGACGAAATCCAAAGGTTTGCTCGCAAGCACGAGACGAGGCTAGATCACCATGTCAATTCACTAGCCATCCAATTATTAGATAACTCCAAGGATATCAGACGTCTTAAGCGTCTGAAACCATACGACTTAGTTTAAGATTTTAAATTAAGGCAGGGGCCACTTCGTTGGAAGTGTCTCCATCAACGTGTAATATATATATTTTGTATCTAGTATGTAAAATATGTATAATTGTCAAACATATTTATAAAGACCTTTGGGTCGTTTAAATAATAAAGCCCCAGGGCATTAAAAAAAAAAAAATTTAAATATTAATGATTTAATTATATAGATTTGTTAAAAACTAACATGTTGGTGACATATTAATTTTTTTTTCTCACTCCTTAAAATATTTTTGCCAAAAGTTCGCCTTCAATTTTTTTGTAAATATTTTTAAAAAGATTTTTAAACAAACAAGTTAGTGCTATATACATTTCTAATCCCTTTTTTTTGCTTCTTTAAAA
>JANEHU010004113.1:0-176645 GCA_027563435.1 Nasonovia ribisnigri | reverse complement strand
GAATGTAACACTGATGTATTTTCGTTAAAGAAACAAGTCAGTTGTCGCTCGCAGGATCCGGTGTTGAGGAAGTTGTTGTAGGGGTGATCGGTGCTCATGCACTCGAGGGAGGTTGTTATGTCTTGGAGTGGTGCGCCTGCACTGATGAGAGGTGACGACGTGGTCAAGCCGGCCAGAGTCGCAGGCGGCTTCATCAAAAGCCTCTGCGTTTCAAAGAGTTTTACCGTTATCCTTGTGGCAGAGACCCTGAGTGGACCATCCCTTGTCTCTAGCGGCACACGAAATAGATCACACATGTTGTGCCAGGTTATTAGAACCAGATGTGAGTCTCTACGCGACCACCAAATAATGCAAATCGTTCCTTTCATCAGTGATTAATGGTGTTTGTTAGATTTTTTAACGGTTCTCTGCGTGCGACAACTTGACTGTTATTTATTTTATTGAATTAAGCAATATATACAATTATGATGTGTGAGCATATCATTACATTTGTTTCGCCGCATAGACGATCGGAATGCCCCTGCGGTGGTTGTATATAATAATATAGTTACATCTCCGACATGTCTGAAGCGCAGTTCATACCTAACAACGATGAAACCACCCCTAGCACCGGCCCACATTTCACCGTGGTAGATATAAGTCTCGTTATTCGTTATGGGCGATGTAAGCAAATGATTTTCGTACGTTACATCAAAAAATAGTATAATTTTTCGTTTTGTCTTTATTTATTTCTCTCCACACGCGTGTACCGCGGTGGGTGTCATTCAGGGAATCGTATAGTAATAGTGTATTATTATTAATAGTATTACTATTTTTATTATTACCTATTTTTAATATTATTACATCGTACCAATACGCGGTGCACCCGGGAGACCTTCTACGGACGCTTACGGCCCTTTTCGCCCAGCCACCGTGAAAACCGTATGCCACGTGGCCGTGTAAAATCGTGCTAGCAAGCGTATATGTATACATAATAATATTATTGTGTGCGACACTGAATTTTTAGGTATTGATGTACGCCTCAGGTGACTCAAGGCTACTGAGCTGCAATCTGCCAGTCGTTAATAATAATTGTAGTATTATATGTCGACGGCAGTGTACGAATTACATTCATACACGTCATTGACCGCACTTACGCAGTTACTATATTGTGGATTATACAGGTACTTTTTACGGTGACAATATATATATTGGCAAAAAAAATATGGTTTTAGTGACAAGAAAAATTGTTTTCGTGTGAGAACCAAATCAAATTGTTCCGTTTTCTCTTTCCGACAACTCAATATAGTATGATGTTTTGTTCAAAACAATGATTTAATCAATTAAAAAAAGATCAATTAGGTACATAAATGATAATCCATGATTTTTGAAATAAACACATTTTAGTTTACTCAGTTGTTTTCATGTTCGGTTGTACTAGAAATACGTACAATTATTAGTGTTGAAAACATTTTTGGAAAAATACAATAATAATAATTAAACTATAAGGCTTAAAACTTAAACTATACAGTTTAGTATACATTTAAATTAGTTTTCAAAATAATTGTTTTAATATTTTGTATGCATAAATAGATATATTTATACAGGTATCGTATTTATATTTCAACAATTAATACTTAAAATAAAATGTGGAATTTTTAACTATGAGCAAATTGGACAATTCATAATTGTTTGGTTGTATTTCTTCTAAAGTTAAATCCAAAAATCTATTAGAAACTCTTCCGATGAAATATTAAATACTAAAATTTTAAATAATAATAAAATTCAAATGTATATTTGGATGCATTTTTAGTTGAAAAAAAATAATAACTAAATGGATTAGGTACTCAAAATATTATGTTGTACCAAGCGCATTTCGGACAATATTCACATACGCCATTGTATATTATGTTATATATACTTTAAGGCGCATAGTTATTTAATTGTACTGAACTCAGAAAAATGACTTTTTTATGTAATATAATAAATAAGATATAATAATACTTCTACAAAATGTATACACGCCAGAAGGTATAGGTATTGTAGTATCAGGAAATCACCAAAACATATGTAATACACAGGGGAAATACCACAGTTTCTAGCAACATGATTTCTCAGTATAATATTATATATCATTCATATTTCATATACCACCTCTGATCCCCAAAAATAAAAAGTCGAAGTGATGTATGACACCGTCAAAGGTCATTAATCTACTAGATTTGCAAGAAAAATGGATAATTTATTGGTCAAGACATATTGTGTGCCACCTGTGGATTTTTTTGTATAGCATATCACCTATTCCAGCGTGTATACTTATTATTTCCTAACAATAATCGTCAATAATACTGACTACCTGTATGGCTGTATAGAAAATAATATAGAGATCACGATAATTTTTTCTAATATTGATATGGAAATATAAATCATAATATAAATTATATTATTATGATTCCTATGGTATACATATCATCACAATACATACACGCACGTACGTACATAAACGGCATATATGTATAATACATTTAAAATAAGAAAAATAATCCAAAATAGTATGTATATCATTCACACAGGTAGAGTCATCTGTCACGTATGATCCTTAATTTACATAATATTGCACAATGGAATATTATGAACTCAGTATTATAGCTGTAGGTATAAGATATTATTATTATAAGGTTTCTGATGTATAAACAATACATCAGAAACCAAGAAAATTGCGAATAAAATAAAATAATGATAAATTGTATTGTATAATTATCATATAATTAAGAAAACATAATATACATAATACCTAAAAAATGCATTTTTATAGTGCGTTTTTTAAGTTTCTTGGCGTTATCATATTTTTTGAGATTTTAAGTCATTAAAATAACATTCGAAATAATAATACATAATATTTTTTTATTTAAAATAATTAGTAATGAGCATAAAATATATAAAATAAGTATAATATTGTAAATTACGTTAGGTGTGTTTGTAATTACAGTTTATTAAAATATAGTTATTATGAACGTATTCATTTAGATTGTAAATGAAGTGAAAATCAAATTATTTTACAACCACACGGCACCTCTATCAAATTACATGTTGAAAATAACCTTAATACACATTTCACTCTTAAAGAAAAACATTTTTAATTTCACCAAAATAATTACCAGTTTCTGGTAAATCAAGACTTAGCCACGATTGGGTTTTGAATGCTATACAAAAATCATTGTTTACAACTTTTTAATATACACGAATATACGATTCAGTAGTCTATTTAATTCCAGTAATTCACTTTTATTTTTTGAAAAATTACAAGTATATTTACCTGTAACAAAAATTAGATGAAACTTTAGAAGTATAACACAATACGAGAGATCTCTTAAAGTTATATTATTTTATTTTTAATTTCATTAGATGCCTATCATAATGAAATAATGATATTATTTTTATACATTGGACAGGACAGCATGTTAAAGTGAAAATGTAATTTACACTACACACAGATATAAATAAGATGAAGTGAACTTTGATGTTTCTTAATTAAATGATGTAGGTATTTATTAAAATTAAAATAATGTCAAAATAAAAATGTCAAAATTCTATTTATTTATCGATAAACATTGATCAGATTCTGTTAATCGATAAAAATAGACTGACATGTAATATTACTTAGTTTTTATGATCAGTCAAAAAGCTTGAAAATACAATATAAGTTTACTCATAAGTTGTCCTTACAGGAATTTAAAAATATCAGAAATACACATATTTTTTTTATAAATATTTGAAGTTCAAATTTATAAAAAAAATCGTGAATATTTGATTATTATTTTGTACCCAAATTAAAATTTCATAAATTGTCAAAATTCAATACCTTACACTTGAAAATAATAAAACGTAAGGTTTACCTTAAGTTGTTCAGCAATTTAAAAATATAAAATATAATTTATTGTCTTAAATGTTTCATACTAAGTTGCATCAAGTTGAAATGTTAACTAAATTGGATACAACGGTTTTCTATAAATCGATTCTAGTCATATTTTTGTGATACAAAAATAATAGTTGTAGGGACTTAATTCTCAAAAAAATGTACAATTGATAATAGCGTTTTAGAAAAGTGATATAAATGTTACAAAATAATTTAGCTCTTTTAAAACTATTTATAGAAAACTACGTTTCTCGTTCAAAAAGCTTTAAAATGCAATACTTAGTTCGTTATATGATGTTGTTCTCACAGCAGTTACATTATATTAAGTTTTTTTCTAAGCGTATGAAATTTAAATTTTAACAAATTTCATCGAAATATTTTTAACTTAAATACTCAAGGCTTGAGCACTCAATGGCATCTGACGTCAAAACAGGACACAACTATTATAATCATCCGCTACTAAATAAAAGTATGGTAAAATTAAACATATTATAGTGACACATTTTTACATTTATCACTGTTCATTGATCTATATTACAATCTACGTGGAATGTACAAATATCCACCCGATTGTTATAATCTAAGTAGTTATTTCTAACACCTATATAGATAACCGTTTCGATGAGTTTTCGTATTTCACATTAGTCATAATTTATTCCATAATAGATATTCCACGATAGTTAGATCGTTAGCGATATGAGTTGTTATAGTGTCATTTTTTCAGTATACAAACGCCAGCTAAATGCCTAAGGCTCACCAAGTGCCGGGTTTATGCGTAGTTTCTGTGAAATCGATGTCAAGCCGTGCATCGATATTATCATCCCGTTTTTTGAGTGAAATCGAAATAAATAATAAATATTATGCGGTTAACATCTATATCTCGTCGTCTTGTCTCGTCGTATTGTTTTCAAAAGTTGAGGACAGCCCTACTCTGGACATCTCCCGCGGTAGACCGTGGTTAGTAAATGATACCGTGATAATTACAGCGGCCAATCAGTATACGATCAAAGGCACACGACGTAACTGTGAACCCAGCTTAAAACGGAAACCGGAAACATGAATGTACGGATAGGAACAGAGCGTTCAGCGTCATTTGTGTGCCACAGAGTTGTGGCTTATCGCCGAACGCTGATTGCCACTTTTGGCGGCCGGGCATGTCGTTATGATTCCATGTCCGGTAACGAATCTGCACTGCTCATTCCGTCCAAAATGGCCATTGTATATATATTATATATTATACTAACAGCCACTCACTGTCACATCGTCATGACAATTTCGGTAGGCACTATACTGAGTATACTGCTACTAGAAACTAGAAAGTAGAAACTCCGTGCAAACTAAACCACGCCGACAAACATGAGCGGGCCCGTATTTTCAGAAGCGACGCGGTTGTTCACAAACGATACCTCTGCGATAGAACTTAGCTATACATATTGTATCGTACTGCAATATAAATGTTTTGTTGACCTAACAGAAAGATGAACCAACGATAGTGAATTGAAACTGAACTGAAAATAATATTATATTGTTGGTGACGGCATGTACGAAAAAAACAAATGGTACTCTACTTCGGAAGCAACTTACATTAGCAACAAAATGTAATGATACGCCATGAAATCACTTGATAGTTCATATTTACATTGTATGAATCACAAAAAACTTCTAAACCATTGCAGGATTATGAGTTAAAAAAGCACTGAAAAACCATTCAAATATGCATGCTCTAAACTATAAGGAAATATGTACCAACAACTTCAGATTATGCAAAATTATGCAAAATTATGCAAAATAATTCAAAACGACTTGTACCAATAATTAATGATATTTTAAAAATAAATGTATAATACGTATTATGAAAAAAGAGATCTGAGATCTGTAATTATCTTTCGGTAGGTTACCCAATATTCAACGCATTGAATTTACATGGGATAATTAATATTAAAACCAACTTTTATACATAGGTACAAGCATAAAAAGCAAGGTTATTTTAAAATGTTTGTTTTATTTTGCCCATTCAGTTCCAATTTGTTCATCAAAAAATTCAAATTACACCCGAACTTGAAACTAAACCAAGATACATTTAAGACAAAATACACTGGAAACGTTTTCAGTCCACCACAGCGCATTGCTCACCAAGGTCCAATTACAATGGTAATAACTAATAACTGATGATAACTTGACACTCAAACTCAAATTTCAACAACCATTTAACATTGACAAAAAAAATTTCCAAACACGTGTCAGAGCGCCAAATCATTGGTTCTAACATCATATATAGGTGTGCTCATGGATACGGCTTATACAGCCTGTGCCGTACCTATATCAATTCATCAAATCTCGGTTTCCTAACTTACCCTGAAAATATGTTTTTATTGTATTTTTCAATAAGAAATTTGTTATTTTTAAATAATACATAAATGTAAGCCAAATTAAAAATTTAAGACGAACGCAACCGTGTCTTACCCAAATACCTATATAATAATCATATGAATGATAATTGATGAGACTAATTAGGTAGTCTAACATAACAAAACCTACTTGCTCCTTAGAGGACATACGAATAGAAGATTTCGATTAGGTATCTAGGTGTATTCTCGTCAAATGGTACTCTCGACAAAACGAGTTTTCCTTACGCCGAGATACACCAGAGCTAGTTAAAAAGTAAAATACGACTTTGTAGGTGTCAATAATTTCTAATTACCTACCTATTGTTTCTAATAAGTGTTAATAATTAAGCATTTGTGAGTACATTTTCAGTTAAATGTCATTCGACGTTTTGCGTCGATACATATAATGAAGCTAACCTAATATTTAAATAAAATAATAAATATTAATTTAATTGTTTAGTAATCAAACAAACAAGAAATGTCGTGGTTGATAAGTAATACAAAAACAACAATGAAAACAAATTCATGTTCAAATTAAGAAACAATATATATAAATTTAAAAATTGTTGAAGCGTATAAACACCCAAATAGTCGACAATTATATTACATTAAAAGAAAACAGCCAATAGCAAACGACTATTAGTTTTAAAACTCAAGAACAAGCAACAAAATAAATACTATATCGAAATGGGATGGTGTATTGTTGAAGTTTTCTTTTGTACAAAAGGTTTCGTTTTCTTTGACAACAAATACTATAATTTTAAATGATGACGAGGAGTATCATATCATTTAACCACGATTAAATTGTACACGGTACGAAAATTACGAATGATTAAATCCTTTATAAGAAGTATTCTTAAAATAGAACAAAAGCAGTTTGTTTATAAGTTTTAACAATCTATTGTAAGTCATTAAAAAAAGTTTTTGGCGGGCATAAGAAGTTTAATCAACAATTACTATCAATTTAATAATATTAAATTTTTTTTCTTTAAATTCATATTAAAAATAGTATTTACCATGTTGTTATTAATATTTGTGTTAAAACGATTAAAAATTTGCCGATTAAAACGTAAAATCTAGGATATTCAGTATTCTTTTAATCATCTAAGTTAATAGTGTTTAATATAATAATAACACATTTATTCGTATAGATAAGTTTTGTTTCAGTAGTCGTATTTTTATCCAATTTGAAAAATGTAATATGAAAATCTTACAATAAACTTGAAAAGTGATTGAAGAGTGCACGGATTTTTATGGTTTATAATATTATTTTATTTTTGTAATTAACAACAGACGAAAATTTGAATATTATTTTCATTAACATTTACAATAATCTATACATTATGATATACTAAAAGTTTAAATAATATTTAGTTACAGCTTATAAGATACTTATATTGAATGTTTTTAAAAATAAAATCCAATAATACAATTCGCGAAAATAATGCACTCAAATGGTATTTGGTTTTCTTTTTAAAATACTTCATCTTGTTAGTAACAGGCCACAGCTAAGTATCATTCATTATAGGTTTATGTTGCGGCAAGAATGGGTAGCTACGAGTTTTTATTTTCATTCAACCCAAGGTGAGAGACCAGAAAAATAAAAATAATATACTATATAAACTCTATTATCCGATTTTTTTTTATCCTCCTAGTACTTCATACTTCCAAGCCCCGAATCAGATATCACATATTTTTTTAGTCACATATTATAAAGATGTCAAATGTAGTGAAAAAATATATTTTATTTTAATAGAAATATATATGGGTCACAGTAAACAGTTTTGACAGAAAAAGAAAAAAACAACTCGCAGTTGATACGAATCGCAACTATTATTCACCTTAATAATAACAATAATATATAAATATTTATTTAAATATAAATATCAGAAAACCGAAATAAACGCAGACAGGTGTGAATGATATAAATTGAATCACAATTTTTACTACCTATATAGAAAAATGTAACATATTTAAATTAGATTAAAATTTATTTAAATTTGATATGTTTTACGTTTGTAAGACGATGACAACACATAAGAAACTATTATTAATATAATGATTTGGTAAAATTAGATTAATACAACTATGTATTTTACTTAAATCAAATTACTATTATTTCAAAATTTCACTTTTTTCACAATTACACAAATATAGTTAATATGTTTGAAATTATCAAGAAAAACTTAAGTATTTATTTACTAACAAATTATTTAATTATTAATTTGATATGTATATATTATTACTTCGGAGGTACTTATAGGTAATAATTTTACCTTTAATATAGAAATTTGTTTTACCAATAAACACTATCTTTTAATATAAATCTATAAAAAGCGGGGTGCAGCGTGGCAAAGTTTTGGATGTTTGTACATAGTCCTTTCGGTCCTCGTATCAGTGTAACAATTATTATTTACATGTAGCAATTAAATAATATATAAATAACATTTTGTTGAAATTAGATTCATAAATTATGTCTATTAGTTATTGACCCTAGACACATAGTTACCTATTTATGTTAGTTTTTTATAATGTATTTATAGCTTTACAAGTTTTTTTAAAATTTTATTTGTTTATACGGTGATAGAATCACCTTCATCTTTATTTTTAAATAATTTTTAGGTAATGGAATTCTTTACATAGTAGAATGTATTTATTTATATATATTTTAAGCACAAAAAATGTTTTAATTTTTTTTTCATCAAAATTATGTTATAATTTAATTGATTGTTATTAAATTTGAAACCAGTTATAAAATAATTTAATATCCAATTAACTGTAAATCAATATTGAATGAAAACCTGTAAGATTTCAGGACTGTTAAGACTTTAACCAAATGAAATAGTTTAACACTTATGAGTAAAATAAAATAATCTTATAGGTAAGTACCTACTTGAAATCAATGAAATCTAAAAAATATTATAATATTATTGTGTATAACAGGAAAATAATATGAATTTTCGATAATTATATTATTATATAAAATCAGTTATTACTTACGAGTAGTTATTTCTTATTAGTTGATTAAGTACTGATACTATGCATTTAAAAATCAAGATATTAAATATCTTAAGTTATTAAAAAGTATGACCCAACTCTATTATTGCGTTTTTAATTATAGCCCACCGTATATTTAATATATAGGTTAAAAATGCTTAATAATTTTTTGTAAATATTATATTTGGTGAATAATACAAATTTTTTCATAATATCTTTGTCGGAATCAAGAAGTCGTGAAGGTGTTCTGGTATAGTGGTAGGTATAAGGTATGTCATATTTTTGTTTGGCTTATTGTGTCCCTGCATTCCGTGAATAATGAATAATTGAGGTATATTTGAGGGATATAAGATAGCCACATGTTTGATATATTTTTTATGTACTATCCAAATAATATCTTTTAATTATATAAAATAGGTAGGTAGATGTCTTACAAATATGTAAGTACTGTTTATGGAGATCTACGTAATATGATGTTTTGATTAATCAACGGTATAGCTTTGATTATTTAGTCAGTGACTTTTAAATAGAATAAACGCTTATTTAAATCTAATACAGATTTATTATACCAACCGTTTAAATTACAATAATTGTCAAAATAAAATTGTATCATGTATTCCAAATAAAGTATTTAAATTATACATACTACTACTACTACTAATTTATGAACATGAGTTGTGGTAAATCATTTGACCAAACCGACAGGAAGTTTTTGTTTGTACATTTTTAAGAAAGTATTTAATTATAAAAGCTGACAACGATGATTAAAAAGTTGTTGACATTAATTATGGTTGTTTTCCGTAGTCATTAATCAACTAAAATTTAAAACAAAAAAAATGTTCAATAGAATAATTATTGATTAGGCATTGAGACAAATACGTTCTAAGGATAATTAATAAAAGATTATAAAGTTTAATACATTTATTTTCTTCAGGCATTTAAGCAATGTATATAATATAATCCATAATCTGTACAAATAAATAAATAAATTTATATGCATATCTCAGAAAATGTTCTCGAGCCAATAATAATAATAATGATAATTACCTACATTAAAAGATTTTAATTATTCAATAAAAAAACATGAATAATATTTTCTTCAATTATGAATTTGATTAAAAGCGTTTGCGTAGAACTTTAATAAGTATTTTTCGTTAATATTTAACAGTTGAATATGTTTTATTAAACCTTATGAAGGTCAAATTTAAAAAAAAATTCGAATGATAGGTCTATACGTAAGGGTATTTTAAAAGAAAACTTTAAAAATTATATCACGTTCAAAAAGTATTAAAATAAATAATCGTTAAGCCTTTTAATATTTTAATCTTGAGGATTATTAAAATAAAAAATAATTCAAAAGGTTTTTCTCCAATCGGGAGTTTTTCTGGTTGCATGGCTGCCTGCTGGGTTCATGGCAGTTTTCCACATTTTCTAGCTAAATCATAATAACACTGTAGAAAATATTATTTACCCATTTAAAGCAACATTTCAAACTACCTATTTACTGAGTTTAAAAAAAGGGAAGATCATTATAACGCAATGCATTAAATAATTAAATACATTTGGGTTTTGATACCAATCGTTCGTTCAAAACCCCAAACGTGTTGCGATTCAAATCGTCGTAGGTATTGTGTACGATCGAAGTTTTTGATTTACAATAATACATAATATTATTAAAGTAAGTTGTATAATTGTATTTATAGATTATATACAAAGTCCGATGAACGGAATATTATACCGTTGCACGTTATACTTTATATTTTATATCACTATACCTACCTGCAAAAAGATTCAAAAAGGATAAGTCCCACATAATACATATTTAAATATTTTCAACTGGATCGGATTTATTCCTACGATACACACAAATCAAAAATACGAGTCTTAGATGATCCAGTGACAAATTTGAACACGTCTTGGAAATAGAGTATAAGTCCATCGCAACTTTCGAACAAACGATTTGTGATTACATTATATATAATATTATGGTAATATAAATCTTGTCATAAAAGTCTATACGTTTTCTTCTCAACAGTACATAGCTATCAAATCTGCATGCATAATATTTTTTACTGGGCGAGTCACAGTTTACTTTTATTAGAAGTGTATAATATTTATGACTTAATTTCAACCAGATATTTTGGGTTGACCGTGTTAATGTTTTATTTCAAAGTCAAATGTAGAACCAATATTCATGTTTATCCACTCTGTTTTTCCGAACCAACGCTAGTAAATAATAATTGTCTATTACCAACTACTACTCATCAGTCATATCGGTATAACTTTTAATAGCTTATATTATCAAACGTACGCGTAATTAGAGAGCATCACTGAGCTCGGCTACTATTAAACAATTAACAACAGATATTTTCGTGTTGATTTCTACTTGATTTAATTATTATATTAAATTTTGATTTGTAGAATAATATTATAAAAATGGAAAATCAAATACAAATATATGTATATCTGTTGTATGTATTGAAAAAAAACTTTGTAATCATGTAGTTAACATAATATTGAATAACACATCGACATTCTGAAATACTATAATTCTTAAATAGTTATTTTGATTGTAGTTATTTGATGATTATGTTTCAATTATATCACTCCAATATTTAATCTTTAAATTACGATAAATAATGTCGTAACCAAATTTAATTTAAAACAAGCTAAATTAAACAAACCATTTGGTGTATAAATATAATATTACGCGCTACACAAAATATACCAACTAATTCAATAATAGAAAAATATCACAAAGATATATTTTTTTTAAAGTAAATATCGTATTACACAAATATTAATTTAATTGGTTATAAAATGTTTTATGATATAATTTTATTTACAGAATGTGCAATTGCTTTTATAAGGAAAAAATGATTGTTCTTTAAACTCACAACATTGCAACATCACTAAAACAATTAAAAATACAATTAATATCAGTTGTAAATTAAAGATGTGTTCAGCATTTTAGTTATTTAATTATTCCTAACAATAATGTAGGTAATAAATTTAGTTTATTTTATTTTCTCTTAGGCTATTTGTATTTTAACAATATATTTTAGAAAAATGTTATTTACAACAATAATCATTTTTTTAAACTTTATTATTTTATATAATATAGGAATTTTTTTCAAATCATAGTTTTATTGGCTTATATTTGAGTATATTTAAGGTCCAAATAAAAAATTGTAGTATGAAACTATTTTAAGTTACGTTATAAATTTCACTTAACGATTAAGTATACAATTAATTTTTTAATCAGAGGTTTTTTTAAATTCTGATCGTAGTAATAAATGTATTGATTTAAAAGCGCAGTGTATTTTTATTCTTATGAAGACACTTTTTCTAATGGAAAAGAACTCTGTAATCAACTTTGATGGAGGTTTTTTGTAAAAGTTGGATTTAGCTAGTAGATTTTGGAGGTTAAAATTGTAAATTCTCAGTACTTTTTAAAATAACCCGGAAAAAACAAAAAAAAAAATACGAAAATATGTTAACATTTTAATATTATTTACTGTAACCTTGGTTACCAAAATGTTTACCTTCTCGATCAGAATCATTTTTTATTGTGTACCACAATGGTTTATCAATGAATTTAAATTTATCGCAACATTCATTTTACAGTATACCTACTCAATGGCGATGTACACTCAACTTCAAACGCACAGCAGTGTGGTTGTCTACTTTCCCTCTTTTTTATTATTTCTTAAATTGTTCTAATTAATTATTTCTTATATCTTTTATTTTGTATTAATTACTAGTAAATAAGTTGAATTATTACAAAGTTTTCCCGTAAATTAGAAGTTTTCATTGAATTTAAGAATGTTAAACTATTTTTCGCCCAAAATTGATACCCATATCAACACACATTGGTATCCCGGTTTATTTTGTTTGTTTTTTATCGTTAAAAATCGTTTACATAAAGATATAAAGTTTACATTTATAAATAGTATAAAATACTGAAAAACTTTGAATATGGTAAAAATACGGAGTTGAAAAATGTAAAAAAAAAGTACTAAAAATATCCACGTATAAAAATTATTACCATGACCAAAGCAGAACTAGACTAATGCCATACACGTGGAGAACCACTCACGGCCAAAAATATAATTTGTCACTGCCGAAACTATACATGCACCGAAATACCTGACAGCCTCCAAGAAGCATTAGGCCCGGACCAAGACAGTGTAAACAACGTTTTACAATTCTTAAAACTATCAAAACCGAATTACCTAATTTGATTCCAATTTATTTTATTTTATCCTATTGCAGTATTCTCCTTTTTTTTTGTAATGCTTAATATTGTAACATGTTATATTATTATGTTAATCTAATGTAAACATTCATCAACCAATAATCTTGTTGATGAAAAAAAAATTGTGAGAATATATTTACAAACAAAATAAATTACTATTAATACATTATTTTATTCAAATATATTTTTTCAACAACTATGAGGTTATTACCTGATACAGCTAACCTTGTATTATTAACAATATTTTAGATTGTATTAAATTCATTTTTAGAGATCAGTTACATTTATAAATCTGATATTGCCACTTTTGTCGAAGGTCCGATGAAGCGTTTCTGGAAGGTATATAATGATTGTATCGTTATACTATCAGAATTCAAGAAATATGTGTTCGATTGAGATGAGTGTACCACAGTCCACAGACTGGCCAATAAGTTGGATCTTCTTTGGCCACAAGGTGTAGGTACGTGTGTGATGTACTAATGTCAGTGTGGCCTATTAGAAGGCGGTTAATTATGATAGCCTAATATTTTCTAGTTATCATGAATGGTTTCAGGTTTGCACCACGCTAGGATGGACTGTTTGCCAAACAGTGTTTGATCTTTTCAAGTTAATTATTTTATAAACACTAAATAGTATACCATTGATTTTGACATTTAATAATAATGTAATTGAATTTATTGTAAGTAATTGAGTACATAGTCCAATATACAGGGGCAATGGGTTATAATATTGAAAATCGGGGATAAGTGTGTAGCTTTTCTGGCTGTTTGGCCAGCTTTTCAAGTAAATTTGCCAAATATATGAATAATTGATAAATTATTTAAAAAAATACTTAAACCATCCAATAATTATCTTCAAAACTTATAATAAAATGCTGGTAACCAAAATAATGAGATTTTTTATTTTTTAAGTGATGATGAATATTGATAAGTTTTAGCATATCAAAATCTTTTAATGTTTATATCATCTTTTAATTCTATATGTACAATTTAAACTTCAGAAAAATATAATAATAACTTAATAAAAAAAAGTTTTAATGCATTATCAATTCTGTGTTAAATATATATCATTATTATTATCACGTACAGTAAATATATTTGATGATCAAATAATGAAGCATATTCTATCAAATTAAAGTAACATTAAATTACTTACAAGTTACAATGGACTTCAGAAAAAAAAACTTGGGTGTGATATCAATCAATTTACTATTTTATTTTTAGGACGAAAAAGTTTCAGTCTAATAAAATTAACAGTAAAAAACATTATATTGACTTGTCATGCACAATTTTAATTCATAAACTTATTGCTTTCATTATCACTTTAAAATAAGACTGTTATCTAAATACCTATAATTTATAATCTTCAAATATATAATATCGTATATTATTATATTGTATACAGCTGGAGGAATGTTCATTAAATTATTTTTAAAACTAATATCGTAGAATTTAAACTAATTAAATTTAAAACAATAAAATCATAGATTCTGACAATCATTAATTATAAGACGTTATACCGAATTAAGGCACAAACACCGACTTCCAGAAACTCCACGAGAAATCCTCGAAACAAAAGAAATCAATACACCAATTAAATATTCAAATTTATGAATGAAACTGATTTCGACTAATTTAATATAATCATATTTAATGTAAATATAATAAAATTGTATCGCTATTAAGCTCATAGTTGTTGTCAAACAAATATGTACCTACCTATTACATAATATTATTGTAAACCATGAGCATAATACAAGATAAATTCGTTATTATAAAGTATTTTTTATTTTAAATGTATACCTACTTCAAGCATTATAAATTAAAACAAATGAATATATTTTATCTTTCATATATATATGAGACGTACATGGATATGAATTTTAATTATTGTAAAATGTAAATATTTCCATATATACCTAAATATAGAAAATGAATAACAACAGACGTCATTAGTTAATTAATATTAACGGTTTTACATTATTATGATCGAAACCAATCCATAAAAAATTGTATTCATTGTTATACCTACTATATAATATCATTTAAATTATTAAATTTGTAGAACGGTTTATTTGTTCTTACTGTACTAATTAATTATTTAACAGTTTGCTTTGATTAAGTATTGATATTATCAACTCAAAAACATTATTTTTATTTTTTACCATTGTTCACTTCTAAATGTGTCCCTATACATGTTAATAAAAATCATGTATTTTGAACAATTTATTGCATGTAATAATGTGATATACCTACCTATGTTATGAATAAAAAAAAAAACAATTAATTTTACATTCGTTGTACATTATATTGCGGTTAGAAATAAAGTTAAACTTAAATTTAATTTAGTGGACATCTCTCATATTCAGCAACTCATATAATAACAATATACGTACAATACTATATTTTGTGTTCAATGAGAATTATTGTCATCGACTTCCAGGGAGCTGAGAAGATCCAATTATGGAGTATTATAATTATCTGTTATTTCCTATTGTTCTTGATACTATAAATATGAAATTCTCACGAGACTGCGTTCTAATTTACTATTCAAATATCACACTATCATAAATTGAACACTATCATCATAATAGTGTTAAATTTACAATTATTCATTTCTAAATGTGTACCTATATACATGTTAATAAAAACCATGTATTTTGAATAATTTAATGTATGTGATATGTTATGAATAAAAAAAAAACAATTAACCTTATGTTCTTTGTACATTACATTGCGGTAAGATATAAAGTTATACTTAGATTGAATTTAGTGGACATCTCTTATAATCAGAAACTTATATAATAACAACATATGTACAATATTATATTTTGTTTTCAATGAGAATTGTCATCGACTTCCAGGAAGCTGAGAAGATCCAATTATGGAGTATTATAATCATCCTTATTTCCTATTGTTTTTGATACTGTAAATATGAAATTCTCACGAGACCGCGTTCTAATTTACTATTCAAATATCACACTATCATCATAATAGTGTTTAATTTATGCACAATAGGCATGTCTACTATGTGTAATTTTTAGAGCATCTAATTTTTATTGGCTAGGTACACGAACATTAATATAACAATTTGTTTTAAATCTTTTGGTGTTTTTTACATATTGTTCAAAATCAAATATTGGATTATACTTATTTCAATGATCTATTACAATGACATTTTTAATTAAATAAACATGAAGTATTTTTCAAAGTAATTTTATTCGAGAAAAATTAAAAAAAACAAGTTGGTGAAAATTAAGCGGTCGTGTGCATAAAAAACAAAACGCATTTAACCCACGATTGTTATATACGAATATTTATTCAAACATTTTTACGGAAATTCAAACAATACGTACTATATGTCACTTTATAGTGTTCTGTGTACAACAATCAATTATTCGTTTATATATATATAATACCTATGTAAATCTCTATAAATTTTATAGGGATTTGAAAAATCTCTACCGACAAAGGTCGTGGTTGTAAAACGATTATACTCTAGTGTAATCATTCCATTATGTGGTGGTGTATGCTCAAATGCTTTAATACAATGTGCGCGTACACCAATGTAAAAAAATTCTTTTGTTTTTAAAACCTAGTTGATTTATAACGGTTAACCATGGCGAAGAATTGAAAGTAATGATGACCATTTTCGAGTTTAAGCACTTAAATAGCAACATATAATAATAATAAAGTCTTCAACGGACCATAATATATATTATTATTATCTTATGAGCTTTGCGAATAGGTTGTTGTTATTTTGCATCGATACTATTAAACGTATATATACATATAAACAGACACTAAATAATATTATGTTGTGTTGATGATGTATTATAGTGAATTTATATATCACAAACGTCCATATATATATTGTTTTTTTTTACTACTGGCTGTATTATCTAGCCCACGCTAAATCAGAGTCAACGGAACGGAAACAAATGGGCCTACAATGGGAGCTCGTTGAATTCGTGGACATTCATCATCTAATAAAATAACGTTTCTCCGACATTTTATAGTAAATTAGGTTCATGTATGTAATGAGTATACCATTCGTTGAAAGTTTACCATCCTTTAGAATTGCCGTAACGACGTAATGTTACATTATATACACATGAAATATGTAATAATATTAGACTTAGATAATTTGAAAAGAAAATGACTGATTCAAAACATACATTTTAGTTAAAATGTTACACTTTTGAAGTTTGAAAACAGACAATTGGATATGAAATAAATATTATATGATAAACCGTAGTAATAATTCGATTGCTCATACCTATGTACATTGTGAACTTTTTTATTTAATTTTGAAAACCATCACCTTGAAAACTTTACTTGCGAGATTAACAATGTATTTTATCCTCAAAATTAATCGTTTCTAAAATTGTTGCTTATTTTATAACTACATGCATATAATCAAATAACAAAACATGTTCTTCCATTAACAATATTCACATTAAATCACAAATTGCAATGGAAATAATCAAATTTTCAGTTATTAATAACTAAAATAATTTGTCACAATCTTATAATATTATGACTAAAGACAAAATCATGTTAAATAAAGCTATCATAATTAAAATTATCGGATGTGAATAACGGTTCGTAGTAGAATTTTCAGTTAAAAAGAAAAATATATTAGGATATTGGAAAAAAATATCTCTAACGAACCACCAGGATTCAATTGTATCACTTTAATTGGAATCTAAATGATTTTTGTAAAAGCATTTTAATAATGAAAAAAACCTGGTTTTTCGATAATATGCATATTATTAAATCAGGTATAGTTAAAAAAAACATATAATTATTCTTGTTTTCAATTTAATCAATCGTATTCGATATTTAAACTGCTGATCATATATTATATGATACTATATAACATATAATATAAAATTAAAACATTTTTGACACTTTAAAAAATGTATAATATTATATATATGTATGCGTACCGAACCGAGTCACTTAACCTAACACAGCATTTAAAAAAAAAATATATAACACATCAAAAAATGTAAATTTAAAATAATCGATCAAAAATGTATATGTCTTCGAAGGATTATTATTACGTAGGTATCGTACTATAACGAAAATTGTGTTTGTTAAAAATGGGCGCGCACACCCTATCGTTATTTTACAGTAAAATAACCTTTTTAGAGTACCATGTGTTTCTAATTACCAATATTTTCATAATCGAGCCCATATAATGAAACTTTTGGAACTCTTTGGTTGGGTTTTCTAACTAACTATAAATGTGTAAATAGCGACAAAATAAAACTCATCGTATGGCTGATGAAATCTAAACCGATATGATAGTATTTATTTACTTACTTGAAATAGGTAAGAATGGCAATCGATAGCAGGAGTGCAATGAATGAAACTAAGTACCCGGTTTGATAAATGGTATTGATTTGTTGTGTCCACTGTAACATAAAACATAATATTATTATGAGAGATGTTCAATTATATTAAAATAGTGTACAAATGACGTAGTCCACAGGAGTGTATAATACCACAATCGCAAGGAATATTGTAAATTGTAATTTGTACGTAATATTATGAAAATATAGGTATAAATTAAAATTATCAAAATTATATTTTTAAATTAAGTAATCACTCGTCTGATTAATAAAAAAAACACAACACATTGATCATAGTTATACACCGAAACAGTATACAAATATTTTATGATTTTTAATATTATTATATGAATAATTCGTAATCGAGAGAATATTATATCGTACTATATAACGTATGACGTCATGATTTTTGTTTTTTACTTGGTATTATAGTGGCAAACGTGAATCTAAACGTGGATAGTTTTTTGAACTAATTTACAATTTGTTTTTGCGTAAGATCCAAAATGAATTCTACACCGTGTCATGGTCCATATTTTGAATTAATTATGCGAAATAAAAAAAATTAACTTCCTTTGTACCAACTATATATAAATATTTTCTTCCCCTAACATGGTCATTAAAAGTTAATTGCATAGAGGTAGATCATAGATGGCATTTAAATGCAATCACAAAATAGACAATCAGCACACGGTTAAAATGTGATTGCTATTATAGGTAACGCGTTTCAGCACTCATCCCGATTAATAATAAGAATGTTCCTATGGGCTCCAGACCGAAGCCATAATATTGATAGTCGATCGGACTCTAACGTTAATAATGATACCCGAAAGCTTTTCGATTCCAATTAAATATTAATGCAGACAACCAAATCCTAACTAAAACTGCAGGACGTCGCACGCCAACTGTGGTACTTATGAATAATATAATTTGGTATGCTTTGAAGTTCCGCCTTATCTAAGTCACAATATCAAACCACTGATTAATCACCTTGATGTAAAAATACATTTTTTGATTAAATTATACGAATATGTACCTCGATTCTCGAGGTTTTTAATATTGGCCAAAATTTTTAAACAAAAAAGCCAATCGTATGCGAAAAATTCAAAATGTATATTCCCCGTCCCTGTATCACATAAAATTCCCAGTTTTTTCTCGCAAAAAGACAATTTTTCAATCGGCTATTACCTTGTTTATTTACTTCGGGTATAGTACCTAGTGATATTATGTGGACTATATATTATAATAATATGTAGTTCTAGTTTCAATGTACTTAGAATCGTGTTACGAAAGAAATATTTGTCACTATAACTACGGACGACGTATTGTAATGCCGTAACATTGCGTTCCATGTATATGTCTAAGGTTTAGGCTCAGTCGTACACTAAAAAGGAATGGAATACCTTCCTGCTTTCAAATTATGTATCTCTTGGGTACATCCGTTTTTAAAGCTAACGTAGTCTTACACAATATATGCGGTGGCCGTGCTGACTACATCGCAGTTGGTATAAAGTACCTACTATAAGTATATCACTATATTTATAAATCCAAAACCGTCACGATCATAATATTATACGGATCATCAAATATTTTTAGATATAGAATACGATACAATAAAAGTAATAATGTTATCAAAAACAGATGAAAAGCCATTATTAATTTGCTTGTAATACATAATATTATGCATTTAAATGAAATTAAATGCTGAAGCCTAATGCTGAGGTAAACAATAAGCGAGATGATTGGCAACTATTTTGTGCACTCACTATGGTATATCCATATATTGTATAATATAGTTTAATAGTCTAGTGACCTTTCTCATTAGAGTTCTGTTTTGAAAGTACTAATATAAGATTTGAAAGAAAAATATAAACTCAAACGTATTATAAAGGAAACTTCAGGAGCTACTGTATATATTTTTATATGAAAAAAAAGATCCGTCAATTCCGGAAAGATTTCCGAATCATTGAACGTCTTGAAAATTCGACGATGGTCTTAAAAAGTTGATATTCAAACTATTATATTGTATCAATGAAGGGTAAAAGTTATATGAGTTTTTAGATTGATACGAAATAAGTCGATTTGAAGGATATTGGCAATTGCATTTATTTCGTTTATTCAATGCGTTTGAACAAACGACAAACAAATAGTTGACCCTGTAACTCGACAATTTGTTTTAAAATGTACCATATTGATTGTCCAGAAATTTTGGTGTATAAGTTATAAAATGTACCGTGGTTATTGTTAAAGACGGAAGTTTTGTTCACAAAGACGACAAGGAAAATTAATTTCATAAATCAGTTTGTTAATTTATAAACCTTTACATAGTGTAACCTACGTCTTGTTGGTTGTCGCGATGGCGGTGTATAATAAATTGTGGAATATGCATTAAAATGATATAATTATTTCTGCGATTTAAATTGATGGCAGTTCCCGTGGTCTACCAGGGCGGCGTAATTAGGTTTCGGTTCGGTAAGTTTGATCCCGACCTCAGTAGGACACCACCTTTGTCCCGATCGCCATAGGTTTCTTCTTCACCGTCATCAGACGATAACTAAAAGTAACTGACTACCGTGTAAAATGATTTATAAACTCGTGAGCTGTGGCTTATTTACGGAGAGGATAGAAATATCAAACAAAAAGTGTATTATTATAATATTATGATCATCGGTGTCCTCTGAATAGAAATATCATTATTTTGTATTATGCTGAAATTGACGATGGTAAACATAAAGTATATAGATTAATAAAAAGTTTTATTATTGTGTGTGTCAGTCGTCGCAAGCTTTGGAAAACAACAACGATTTATTTGTATTTTATATTTCAAACGTTTAAAAAATAATAAGTTCAAACATATATAATATTATATGTATGAGAATATACCTACAATTTTCAACACTATAATATAGGGTTTCCATAATATTATATTCAAAAAAATAATGACGTATTCGACTTATTATTAGCCAATTTAACAATAATATTATTGTATGAAGATAAAGTGGCTTTTTAACTACATTATGTCGTGCATCAAAAAACTTGTTCGAAAACGTGCTACACGTATATGTGACGATACATAACATATTATACGAGCTTGTGAGTAATAATAAAATATATATATCAGACACGCAGCGCACACACAATCGTAATTTATCGTTCGTTTAAACTCATTCGGTCGTTTTTGTTGTACACCGCTTTGACAATAATATAATAAGCTGTTGTGTGGTAAAACCCATTGGTTATCTGCAGCCTTGCTGTTTGTTCTAAGATTTAATTTTCCATCGATTACTTTCATCATTATTTATGCGTGAAATAATTCTGACTGTTTTATCACAGTGTTTAGCGCATCATAGTGATAGCACCCTCTACACTCTTTTACATCCATTACAGGAACGCAATATAAGTATAATATTGTAGCGTATAAATCGTGACGTGTAGTCAATTATTATAAAATTATCGATCAATGTTCCGTCTAGCGGTAAATTAGCAATACCTGCGCTCTAAATACAGGCGACAGTGGGTCATGGAGGAGTAATCATTATTTATAATGAGGCATGGAATATACTTTAGAAAACTTTATGTCGACAAGACGTTATTTTACTCCTATAATGAAAATAAAATAATATTTTTAAAATGTGAAAAAAAAATTTATATAATATCAGTATTTTAAATATTTTAATAGTATGGTAGTTTATTATGAATGAAACAATGAGGTTTTTTTTTTTGTTATGTATTTAAAATACAAAATTATTTAAATTGTACATAGTATATTATACAATAATATACTATACACTATGAAGTATGCGAAGTAATGTAATACTTTCTAATAATTGTCCATCTACTCACATACTCACAATACGTGCAAAACTTTTTTAGTGACCACTAATAGTCCCACATCATGGGATGCCTAATTATAACGTGCACGGGATATGTAGTGTTTGTTCCCTCGTTATCTCTTTCTTTCCCCACATACACCAACCATGGAGCAAACAAGAAAATAATGGTATAAACTTTGTACCATAATTATTATTCGTGTAGCTCATAATTAGTGAAGATGTGGTTAACAATTATTTTTTTTGTTTAAATAATGAATTTGAAACGTTTGGAAGACTTACGAGATCCGATGTGTGAATCTATAAATCATGTAAACATGGTTTCAGGAATCATTACATTATTTTAAACATTAATATACCGTGATACATGTACCTACATCGAATGACAAATTTAAAGGGCAGTGATGTCGGTGAGCACAATTACAGTAAAAAAACTAAAAACTAATACATTACTAGAAACCAAATTTTTTTTAAATTTCAATCGTGAAATTTAATCGATAAGGGTAAAAAAAACAGACATTTTTCTGCTAAACACGCGCGTACACTGTGGTTGGTCGATATAATAACCATGGTAGCGTTCGATTTATCGTTATTATATACGGGGACTTATCGGTGGAAACGCGACGACGACGATGATGATGATGGTGGTCGTGATGATGATGATGATGATAATATTGTAATCTGTGAAGTGTATTCGTTGGACCACTGGTGTCGGAGATTATAACAGTGTGTCTGTTCCGAATTCAATATCAAACCGAATATAATAATTAATAAACAATAATGCATACGTATTATGGCTGTGCATAAAACCTGACCGGGCGTTCCCGCAAAAATGTGGCATATTTTTATTTTTATTATTCGAACACTGATTTTGGTTCGATTGAATAACATTTTAATAATAATATTGACTTCTTAACTCACAACATTAACACTTATAATTTGAATAATAAATTTATATTATATTATACTAGCTGGTGTACCCTGCGTTGCCGGGGTAATTTTTTTTACTTTCTTGATTTTTAATCAAGTAAGTATGGTAATTGAAATAAAAAAAGTTTGAATTTTTAAAACTTCAAGAAATTTGTGTTAAGTAGGAGTAAAAATGATAAAAATGTAACTTAGTAGTAATGAGTACGTGGGTAATTAAGCTAGCTTTAGTATGAAATATTAATGAGAGAGATCCTATATCAAACTCAAGCGGTATAACGATTTGAATCCACAAAAACGTCGGCGTGAACAGGCCCCACGACCAACATTTCTATTTTAACTCTTCTCCAAAACTATGATAGCTAAGAAATTGGTTGATAGCTCATTAAAAAGGGATTATCAAGTAGATACAAAATATGAAATTAAAATTTTTAAAAAAATTGTTAAATTTTTCACAGTTAAAAAAAGAGTTATTTTTTGCTAGATTTTCATTTAGTGAAGTAGATTATTGAAACTGAAGAACATTTATTGTTATTTAGGGTCTTGTTAGATTCACATTGGCTAGAAGAAGTGCAGTGAATATTTTTAGAACTTTATCTTCAATCGTTAATTTACTACAAAGCAGCTGAAAAACATAAAAAAACACCCAATAAAATGTGTTTTAATTTTTTTTGAAGCCCTGTAGTGTATTAACTATTAAACATAAAGTTCTGAAAATCTTCGCTGCACTTCTCCTAGCCAATGTGAATCCAACAAGATCCCAAACAACAAAATCTGCTCCCCAGTTTCGGTAATCTACCTCACTAAATGAAAATGAAAATGACTTTTCACAGGGCTGTTCTGGATTCAAATTGTTATACTGCTTGGGTGTGATATCGAATCTCTCATATTATATTAAATTTGGCTTAATTACCCGCCTATACTCATTATTACTGAGTTACACTGAGTTACATTTTTGTGATTTATTATTTACATATTGCATACAATTAATAAATTTCTAAAAGTTGAAAATCAAGAAAGTTTACATGCCGATCTCTGACTTGGCGAGCGTTTTTATTATATTTTTAAACTTTATTCGTTGTTATGGTGATAAACAAAGTGTAATAAATTAAAATCCCTATTTCTCACGTGGTCAAATTATTATCACCTCTTGGAGAGGATGCACCTTGACACGAATATATTGGGCGATACGTTCTTCTCCTCGACGTAAAGAATGTATTGAAAAATAAATAAATTGAATCCGTCCAATATTTTTTGAGAAAAATGGTCACGATTTTCTCGCCACTTAATTTTACTAATAATAGATATAATGTGTAAATAATGTGTGTAACATTCAACACGCACTGTTTCAAAAACAATTTAACTTTTTTCAGTGTTCTGCTTGAAAAATTGATCCAGAATATTGTGTACCTACTGTTCGTAATATATTTTATCTTACACAAAAGAAAAAAAAAGAATTGACTCCTGGATGCCCATTATACTTGGACTACAATATGTGAATCAGACTACACAGAGTGAGACAGCTGTACAGCAAGTTTATGGGGGGTCCGGGCAGTGGCGTAATTGTAGTGAAGCTGTTCGATATAGCATAAATCGTAATGACTGGATTTTAACTGCTAATGAATTTAGGTACATGTGAAATTATTTCGGCGTCTGGGAATTATATAATATTATTAAATAGGTACCTACGATTATAAAAATATACGATACATGATGGATGGATTAATTAATTTACTTTTTTTTTTTTACCTATTTTGATCTCGAGGAAAATAAAATTAGTTTTTAATAATATACTCCTCGGTGTTCTTAACAATATACACATTTGAATTATTCCAACGACTGACAGGTGGATAGGTATATTATGGCCACTGTTTTGGTCATCAGTATCACTATTCTGATTAAACCTGCTTTGTGCTACTGGATTCAAATAAAAGGTATTGTAAATTGCATTAGTAGCAATTGGGGGGGGGGGGGGGAAGGCGGAGCATCGTCATCTTTTTCTGACACGGTTTTGCAGTGAAATCGTTACATCGCCTTTGCCATCCAACGTCGTTGACTGACATACTTAGGATAGATTCTATCTATACATATTATTGGTAGGTATATTATTATTTGAAGAAAATCACAGAATTTTGGCACAAATCAAATTCATTATATCTGTCAATACTAAATAAACAGTCGATTGGACGGAGTCCACTGTGATGCAAATACAGTTCTCGGTTTAACGATGAAAATCATTATTAATAATAAAAATAATATCATACACTGACAGCTTTGCGTTAAACAAATATAAAAAACAGTATTGACACGTTTCTAAATGACTTAATTGACTAAAACGCGTAGTAATATTTAAAATTCGATTTATTTTTATTTCAACGTGTGTTTTGTTATTATCGTAGGTACCTACGCATTTGGCCACAACTACTGATCGCACAGTGGCTGCAGCAGTACGCGTGATTCAATACGAATGTTTGTCCATTAACGATAAAACACATTCTCTAATTTTAAATTTGCTGCAGTCAATCACGTGTCGCAGAGTATAAAATAAATAGCATCGCCGTTTTGAAATTTAAAATCGATTCAATTCTCATTTTTACAAATTAAAAAACCCTTTAAAAAACGAACAACGCCGTCAATCCACTATCGATGAATGCACTCGCTTAACCCATACCATACAACGTTTATTAACATTATACTATTGTCTATTATATATTTTGTTTTTTTAATCAAATCCAGTTTTGTTTGATGATCATGACAGATAACCAAGTAATATTGTAATAAGAATATTATGATTGGTATTCGATACAATAATATACTCGTAGACTTCTGAGCTTGATAAAACTATGTATTATTATTATAATCGGTAAAAAAAATGTATTATATTATAACAATTAAGTAAATATACAAATTCTAAAATTAAACATACATCGGTAAATGTGTAAATTTAATTTTTTTTCATTAAAACATTAAATTATCAAACATAAATACATTTCTTTGCACGGGCAATTTGTTATATTTTTCTATTGATTTGATTAAATTGTGCATATCAAAATCCGTCACTCGTCGGCCGTTGTTTTATTGATTTGAGTTAACTTTGCTACTAAATAAATATAGAAGAATTTGTGAACTAAAATAGTACCTAGTCTAAAATAGAGTTTTTTATTAAGTTTTTATCCAGATTTTTTCTGTCAGAAATAATTTTGGACGGAGCCCGTTCGGCTCCCGTTTTTCCCAAGTGGCCCCTGGTTTACAAAAAAGGTCAACTCCCAAATGGCTCTGGTTTTTTACAACACAAATTCCTTCTCATTTCATACAGACTTGGGGCTGTTTTAAAAGAGGTGTGGTTAAAAGTGTTGGTATTTTTTTAAATAGTATATTATATTATGTAAACTATAAAAATTATATAAAAAATCATATAGGCTATTTGATATTGTGAATAAAAAATAAGAGTATTTGATATTATAAAATATGTTTGTATTTTTTTTTAAATTTCAACTTTAAAAAATATATAATATAAAAATATAAAAATGATACTTTCATTGGGTAAATTTGGGTGAAACCTTTTTCGGCGGTAGCCGTTTTGAATGCACCAATAATTTAAAAAATGTTAAGGTATACGTCAAGGTGCAATTAAAAGGTGTATTTTGTCGGGATATTTTGACCTAAATATTATATTTATTTATAATCCATAAATATTATAACAATGATTAGTTTAATTAAATATTTATTTGTTATTGTTATTTAAGTTTGATGGTTTTTAGTCGAATTATAACACACCATTGTTCAATTTTTAGTTATTTATTACCTAAGCATTTAATATTTGTATAATCACTATTATATAGTATAATACATTTTTACATAATATATAATATATTTTTAGGAAAAACTATTGCTATTTTAATCTGTCAATTTATGGATGAAAAAGACTTGTTGCGTAGTTAGAAAAAAGTTCCTGGTAGGGGTAGTTGTATAATTCATTACTATATAGTGTGTATATACATACTATATATATTTAATTAATAACCTTTACTGATTTTGGGGTTTAACCCTCATAATACCTGTCTTTGTAGTGGAGGGAAAAGAGCGGGTGTTGGCCCCGGGGCACCAAATGGTGGACACAACCATAAAGATTCGTCGTCTTACAAAAACAAGTTACTAGGCATACTGCTATTGCCTATTAAGTACCTATTTAATAAACAATGTATTATTTATGGTTTTTATAAATAGTAATTATAAATTTCGAAAATATAATTTTCTCGTTAGCAAAAATAATTTTTAGAGAATAAATTAGGTAGACCAACTTTGTTACCAACGTTGGTTTAATACACAAATATTGGTAACTGTCACGAACTCTGTACAACCCATAATTAAACGAATTTTCGATGTCGTCATTATAGGTCCTGAACACATGTTGAATCATTAATTTTAAATATTCAAATACTATACTTATAAATGCGAATTGGCTAACTATATTGCAAGTGACCCGGTTCGTTGATAATTATATTTATATACATGATGTTTTAACCAAAAAATAACCCTTGATTTATGTGGTGTACTTACATATTATTATGTAAAGTAAATAGTTTCTCAACTTCAAAATCAAGGTATTCGCATTTAAGAACCCGCGGACGTACCAATTAGGGTTAAATGCTTATAAATGCGTTATGCAGAATATTAAAGTGTACATTAATAAAATTTGTTGTATAGTACATAGCAACAAAATACGAGTACGATGAATAAAAAAAGGTGAATTCCGATGGTTTAAAATAAACAAGAAGTATTAAGTAGCATTATTATAGTATTAAATAGTTATAAAGTAGGTATTTATATGGTATTGACTATGTAACAATGTAAAAACGTATTACGTACCTGTAAGTACTATTTATTTAATATTTTTATTATTACCAAACTTAACAACAACAATAAGTCCTAATATTAACAGTTGAATAATAAGTAATATTAAAATAATAAAAAAAAAACAATTTATTTTATTATTTTGTTATTGTTCATTCAGACTTACATACGTATGACTACAATTATAATAATATGCCCAAATGGCCAAAATGCAGTGTTATTGAATAGTAATACGAAACGCAATGAATGCGTGACTCTGACGACATTCCTTCATTTGTAACGTGTTATGTAATTTCGTTAGAACATATTGTAATGAAATCGTAATGATAATACGTATTTTTGATAAGTGGAAATGTGTTATTTGAAATTTGAACTCGCAAAAATTAAGTTTTCAATGATATTGACAACATATTTAATTGCACTGTTCTTTATTTGTTATAACTGATTATAAATAATAAATAGAAAATAGAAAATAATGCAATGTAAAGTTATGTAAATTCAACGTAATGTAACGACGGCTAAATACCACTTATTTATACCATACAATAAAAAAATTATATTGGACATTAATAATGATCTAGTTTATTGAAATTTACAGGAAAAGTAAGTCCCCAGTACAAACATAAACAGCCATTTTAAATATCAACAAACGGACTTTAAAGCAATAAAATAAACGCATGCTTAAGCATTGTTACTACCTACGCGAGTATTGAATGGGTAGTGAACGCTATGAAGAAAAAAAAAATCATTATAACACCGATTTTCAGATGGTGCATTAAAAACAATTTATAGTTTGCAATCGAAAACGTTCAAAACACGAAATTGAAAATATTGACATTCCATACAAAATTGAAAATATATTTGGTTTGTATGCAACGGCAAATGTACAGTATTGTTGTATTCAGTTAACTGATTTTATGTCACTAACTTCCGAGTTATTTGCCATCGATACATTTCATTTTTAATAGGACACAAAAACCTATAATCATATAAAATATTTAGGTACTAAATTGTTACATTAAATATTATTTATTTTATCACATACATTATACATCGTAATTTAAACTGCCATAAAAAATTAATTTAAATAACCTCTGTAGATTGATGTTCGTCAAAATAATTTTTAAAAAACAAGGCAATTATTATAATCATATATTTAAAATTGGTACATTTGATTATCTATTTATTAAGCTTTTTAATTTTACATAAATAATGTTAATACATTACATAATGCATTACGGTATTCAGAAATTGATAGATAAACAGATATTAAAAACTATCGACTTTCAATTCTCGTAAACATTTGATTCATTCGATTTGTTCAAACATAAAATCTAAAATTATACAACTTAAAACACAAGAAAAAATATTTATCAACCAAACGACTGTTATAACATGTATGTATAAACTGTATAATTAAATAAATCTGTTTATGATTTGTATTGGTTTTTTTGGTAACCTGCAGCATGTGCTACAAATGCTATGGTGGTTAATGTTAATAAATTGTTATTATTAAATCGGTTACCATATATTTAAGAATTAATTAAAGAATAATTTATTTAAAACACAAGTACAATTTTTCTTTTATGTGTTTTAAATATATTATTAATGATTGGAGTAAAAGTTTAAAGTACCTATGCGGCATTTAAATTACAAATTATAATTAGGTAACAATTGATTTTAAGGGACGTGAAAAAGGGACGTACACTTTTTAAGTTGTCTATAACAAAGACAAAACTTAGGACTTACATACTTTGTTATATTTTAAATAGCATGCATCAGTTGAAGGTGTAACAGAAATAAATGATAAAAATAATAATTAATTGACAATGTAATAACTTTGATATTAATCATTTTTTAAATTACGTATAATATTATTATGATTATGGTTAATTGTATTTCATAATATATAATTATATATCAACAAATACAATTGTTATATTAATAAAAACAAGATGTATTTCGTAGTTTATTAATTACATTTGTCAGTCATTTCTGTTTAATCCTTTACATACAGATTTTGAAAAAGTACCTTAATTAACTAAATTAAACAGTTTGATTAAAAAACTTTAATAGATTTTGAAATATTTAGGTACAATATATATTTTAGATATTTCATAGTTACAATTATAGTTACATTGGTCATCATTGGATGATAAAAATTTTAAAATGCTAAAATATTAAATTTGTTTAGGTTTCCTACTGTTTACGATTAAAAGTAATCAACGAATAAAATTAATAAAAAGTAATATAAGCTAATGCATTAAGAAAAATAGGATTTTATAACCGCCTGAGCCTGTTTCTAGTTGTACCTACTACAGATATAAAGTGAGAACTTATACCAAAACTAAAATTAATAATATATAATATTACTTTTCATTTTCACATATATTTATTTTCCTAATCATTTATTAAACTTAAATAAGCAACTACTTTGACTTAGAATGTGACTGTAATATTTTATTGTCATATTTTTCAAATATCCGATATTTGTTTACAACATAGTTTTAGTTGTTGTATTTTTAATCATAAAATAAAATAATATATCCTAACCATTCATCAATGATTGTAGATTTCAGTACATTGAAAAATTGGTATTGTACAAAACAGTAAAAGTGTAAAGTGTTGATCTGATTTTAATATTCAAATTTAATGCTAATAGCATAAATACTATAAAATTATTGGCTTTTGTATTTAAATATTTTTGGAATTATATATTTTTGCAAATCTTTTAAAAATTCAGAAATGTATATTTATGTTATCTTTAGGCAATAGTTTATAAGAATATACAAGAAAAATGTAAAAACATAATTTCTTATAGTTTCGTTGCACCTGTTGGTCCAGAATTAAAAAAAGTGTAAAAATGATTGAATACGACATAATATACTCGTACATTCAAGTAAGCCACTACAACAGAATATTATAAATAATGAATATTGTGATTATATGTATTATGTTAAGCAAGTACACATACGTTAAAAGTAAAACAATGTACATAATACCTACCTAAAGGTTTGCGTTTACTATAACCAATAAATTTAGCTTTAAAAAAAAGTGCGTTGTACTCTTTTCCATTTATGTTTTACTTATCATGTACTCTAGTTAGAACTTCTGCGAATTATTTTATTCTTGATGTATGAAATTCTTTAGACTTGTTTACACTTTTCAGTTCGTTTTTCGTAGGTGAGCTTGTCTAGGCATATAAAAAAAAATATGTATCACGAGAATTTCAAATCCTGTAGGTAACGTTAGTCTATATTTTTGAATACAAACAAAATAACTGATACCGTTAGAGAAAAAATATTAATTTTTGTTTACATTTACAGTTTTTTTTTTTAAATTTTAACTTCAAATGTCTAAAAAAATAATTGTATGTATGAATTTTCAATATTTTTAAATTTCTGTAAGAAAACTTATGATAAATATTGTATAAATACATGGCTAAAAATTGTATTAATTTTAACTACAAGAATACAAAATAAATAACAAATGACCGTGATATAAATTAATTTTGACTAAAGCACAAGAATCTTCAATAGCAATCAATGTTTGTTAAAAACTCGATACACAGATTACATATTTTATACACTTATTTATGATAGCTGTGATATAAAATGATAAAACATTTATTATATCTTACATTTTAACTCAAATATTTTAAAAAGTTTATTATTTAGAAAAAATATATGAGTATGGGCAAAAAATGAATCGAAATTTAATTGTATACACACCTACTTAGTTAATGGCTTTTAAAATAGTTTGAACAATTTTTTTCTGTTAGAGTTATGATTAATTATATTAAAACATTTAAAGCTATTAGCGGTTTATAAAATGTTTTATTTATAAAACTTCAGACTATTGTTACATGGGTTATAACTTATAATTAATACATTTTTATGTCATTTTTGTATGTTTTTTTTAGTAATTGAAGCTTATTAGTGGAATAATTTGGTTTGAAAATGTTTACATTTATTATTCATCTTAAGAATGATGGTATTTTGTATAAAATAATTTTTAGAAGATATTAATAATAATCATACATTTTATATAAATTAAATTGAATTGATTCTAGTTAATAAAATAATTACTTGCCTATTTATTTTATAAATGTATAAATGTACGACGTAATCTAAAAACCTTTTTCTTCGCTGAATTATGCTGAATGATCTAAGTATGAATATTATAATAATTATAAACATAATTCAATAAAGGTTAAAATAATAAAGATTAAATTAATATTACAACTCTTAATTTATATCAATTTTATAACATCACAGTTTATTAATTAGTTTTAAATTCTACTTTCACGATCAAATTTGTATTACTCGCGATTATTGATAAAAACATATTTTCAAATAAAATTGTTAACTAAAATAAATTCTATAGATAGGTACTCTAGAAATATAGTTTAATAATTTATTTCTATTAGTTTATCTAAAAACAGCGTAAATTACACATTTCATCTATACATTTTTTAACTATAATATCAAATATGTATACACTATACATATAATATAATCAAAACTAAATTACCAACATATCATATTTTATTCTCTCATCCCCGTTTTTAAGTTTGGATAATTCATCTTTTGTTTTCCTTTTACTGCATGTTAAACTGCTATCGTATTGTATTTCAATCCCGTGACCAAAATACCTACTCTAAGTTGTTTTCGTTTGAACCGAGCCACGTAATGTAATCTGTTGTTAGCACACAATGAGTCTGAGAAGTTCGCATCTGTCTTGTTTTAGCAGGCATAATGGTTTTGTCCAATAGCACCTCATATCCTACTTTCTTTTAAAATTTATGTTTACCGAAAAGAGTTTAAATTTCAAAGCAAAACTAACTGAAGCATTATTCCTGCAAGATAGATTGATTGTTGCTTAGAGAGAAAGACTTAAGACAGTAGGAACTTAAGCTCTTTCTATGCTATATTTAAGGCTATCAACTTACTCTTAATGTAAACGCATATATAAACACCATACTATCCAATAATGTTGTATGATTAATATATATTATAGGTATAGTAACATTTTTAGTATGGAATTCATAGTGTAGTTGTAAAGTCAATACCAATATGTAGATACAAATATTTACTACAATATATAAACTGGAAAGAACGTCAAATGAATATCGGGCCACATGCTGCTCGTACTTTTCTATTTTGTTCCAACACTTTTGTAAGACTATATAATATAATATATTTGTGTAAGAAGGGCCTAGTGAAAGTTTTAAGGTAAACACAATGTTCCGAGTTCTTTCAACAAGTAATAATCTATTTTTTGAACTGAACTACAATATAATAAGATTTTTAAATATTCGTTAACCGGAAAATTTTATAAAATATAGTAAATATCTGAAGAACATAATAAAAAATATCAATACAGTAGAATACAATTTATAATATATATTACAATTTACAGTAATAGAACTTTTAGAAAGTTTTATAAAAGATATATAGGTTGGCGTTTTGGAATAATTAGGTCATACATTAATCAATTTTCACAAATAATTTCTGGGAAAACAAAATATTTGAAATCCCACATATGATATGAAACAATCGTAGTCTACTCATAACTACTGTCAATTCGTGGAGTTTATTAATATAAATAGGTACATTCAATTATAATATTTAACTATTGGCGAGTGCATGTCAACGATAATAAACAGTAACAAAAACAAATAATTTTGACCCTTCATTCATAGCACTTGGGAAAACAACACTGAATCATAAATAATCGTATTCACTAGTAACTTTATAATATTATACACCATCAACTTAATTTAGTAGGTACATGTATAACAAAAATAATATTATCATAGCAATAGCGTATGTGAGTAAACACTAATATAATATTGTCATATCTACCTATTTAATATGAGACACGAATAAAATATGCCAAGGTATAAGAACTGTTCATTTAATATTATATTAGTTAAACACATTATTTGATTTCAAGAATATATTTTATCACAAATAAAATAAATATTTCATGATTAATATTATTATACGATATTATAATTTATAATAACTATAACTATCATTAATTAAGGAATCTATGTTTTTTTAGTAATTCTTTGTAATTTTAAATTTTAAAACTGAATAACGATTTACGACGTCCTTTTTATTTTTGCCTTTTTGATCCACGATAAGTGCTTCTGCGTAATAATACCTTTAATCGAAATTAAATTATCTTACCATCATTTTATATCAATAAAAAGTTCCAAACTTGGTAGTGAGTAGGTACCCCACAGGCCACATTCTTATCTAAGTCAGACATATTTAATAAATAAAACATAATATATTTTTTAATTGATCTTTTTTTAGTTTTGATGACGATTATTTTTTGTTATTAAATTTATAAATTATAAATTTCTGACAAATGTATTGTTTTACATCGATATGTGATTTCTATTTAATTTAGAAAAATACTTTGATAATCGATTTTGAGGCAGGTTTCTGGCAGAAAATTGGTTTTGGTTTGTATTTTAGTCAGTCAAAAGTAGAAATTTATCAGTAATTTTTAAAATACCTAGTCGGAAAAAAATTGAACAGTTGTTAAAACTTTAATAACCTTATTCAAATAATTGTTTGGTAACCATGGTTACCATCTCAACTGAGATTCGTTTTTCTTATACGACGATAGAGGTATATTATTGAATTCAGATTTAACACATCAATAACACATCTATAATTATTATAGTAACCCAAATACTCAATCAATCAACTTTTTATTTTCCCTGTTAATAATATAGATGAAACATGTTTTGAATGAAAAAAAATTAGTTATTTGAAAATAATGTGTTTATTTATACTTATATAAAGTTGAATACGGTTATTGGTAGGTGGTATATAATGTAAATGGACTGATAATATGGTAACATGACATTGTAATAATATTAGATAATAGTGATAATAATATAGGTAGTATTAATAACAGTGATGGTAGTAATATTACCTATAGCAACGAATTCGTTACATTATTTATAATGATAGCATTGTAGATATATTGTTAGTATATGATATATATTATATATATATTGTTCATATACCTAGTCACCTAGACTATAAAATTATTATTTATAATTTATAACTTTTTAAATATTTAGATTCTAAATAACTGGATCGTATTATACTCAATTTCGGGATTGGGATATAGACTTTCTATTAGTGATACTCATTTTGAGTTCCTATCAGTGTTCTTCATACTGTCTGCATTTATTTTGTGAAAGATATGTTTCATTGTTAAGTGGTGTCGCAACTTAACAAGTTACTTTTTGAAATTAAAAACCACTGGTCAGTCAGTGGTTACAATTCCAACCTGATTTAACTTTTTAATTTCAGATAATAGGTACTTAAGTTTTCTTTTTTATATTAAAGTTTGGTGTTTTATTCAGTTTTACGTAGTCGATTGATTGTTCCTGTTTCTTTTGTCATAATTCAGGGTATTTTTTAAAATTTTTTTTCTCGTGTGAATATGTTTAGAAAATATCTTTTAGGTACGATTAAATTAGAACTAATAAGTTGCTTTTCTCTGCTGTTTAAGACAATTTTTTATTGATGTGTAATATGTAGATTTTTTAAAATATAAAATATAATCTGTTATTTCATAAGATTACCTATTAAATGATTTCAGTCAGTAGCAGTACCTGCCCTACTGATTAGCCCATTCATCATTGTCAGAAGAAACGACGAGCAACCTTAATCGTATAATACAGAAGGATAGACTGGTGTAACTGCCGATCATACGCAATAAAGGTTGTGAATTTATGACTAAGTAAATTTAGACAGCCGAGTTTATTATAATATATAATTATAATCTACTACAACAGGATTTAATATTAAAAAAAAAAATTGTATAATAATATCTTATAAAGTCACCTAGTAGGTGTATTATAGATTATATTATAATATTCTATACTGTATAGGACCTATAGAGTAAAATATAAATTTATAATTTTTTTTAAGCACAAGGTTATGATTTATTTTAAAATATTATAATTGTGCTATAGGTATTATACTATCAAAGACATTTAAGAAAAAAATATAATATTTTCTTACTTTAACCATAATATTAGCTCAAACCTCATTCCATACTCCAAAATGTTCGGTATATTATGAGTTTATTTGAGGTTATATTTTTCATATGTTCCATTAACAATGAAAAAATATGTTATAACAACAAATAACAATATGTATCCATACTATAAAATATGTCAATATTTACATTTTCAATGAAAAAACAAACAGTAAATTTAATTGTAATCATCAGAAAATTATCATGCCATATTGTATGCAAAAATGTTATAATAATATTATTAAATCAGATATTTATTACACGCAATTAATGTTACGTTCATATTATAGGCATTGTGGTATTTGACCGACAAATTTTAATCAGTAGGGATAACCTGTGAATTCACGTGAGGTTTATGCTGGATACGAATTTATTACACAAATTTAGAAGGAGGGTGGTTAAAAAAGCACAAGCAATAAACTTTGATTAAAAATTAATCATGGCGACCAAATGGTTTTTCTGCAAGAATACCATAATTTTATAATTTAACGTCAGTTAACTAAAGAACTATCAGAGCATGGAGGGGCAAGAAATAAAAAGAAAAGAAAAAACCATCTCTTTCACTCGGTGAAACGAGTTGGGCCATTTTGCTAGATTTTTTTTTCTTGCGATTGACACTTCAAGATTGGTTTTCTATTGAATTCAATTTACCTCACAGTGAAAGTTCCATTAATCCAAATGCACCATTTACGAATAAGAAACTTCAGTTACCATTTAACATTCAGAAGTGTACACATAACTGGTGGTCTAACAACAAATATTCTTTTAAAGATGAGTGAAGTCAAATTGAAGAATGAGTCAAACAGGAATAAATTATTGATGCTAGCAATGGTGTATTATTTAGCATATGTCATTATACAACAAAAGTGTTTTGAAATCAATAAAAGCAAATACGAAATAAATATTAACTTTTCATTATTGTATTGATTAAGATGAATTAAATATTTCACCGAAAAATAACAATAACTATATTCTTGTGTTATTTAATTAAATGTTTATTCGTGGGTTCCTTAACATGAATCATCACTACTGCACTACTTTATATGTATACTACTTTTGGCCATGACAAAGAAATAAAATCCTCTGAAGCATTTCACAAAGTTAAAGCATATTGAAAACGAATTTTACCTCTTCAAAATTCACATCTAATAAAACTTTATTTTACAAATAATTTATTCATTCAATAAATTTACACAACTTTCCAAAGAATAATTGTAATTTATAATATTACATTACAATTAATATTATTAGTTTATTATATTCAGAATAAACACAAATTGGAACATAATTAATTTATGTAGATAGGTATCTGAAAAAGTTATTTTTCACTTACAAAGATAAACAAAGATAGACCACTGTTGAATTTATAGTACTGTATTTAGATACTTAACATATTACTTGTCTACATTTTTAAGTAATTATTGTTCTTACTGTACATTCAGCAGTGTTAATGAAACTAAAACTAAAACTTAATACCTAAACTACACTAACTTTAAGTATTCGATTCCTAGGAAAATGGCATTCTTTAGAATATAATGAAGTGCCTAAGTATAGTAAAAACCTGATTCAACTTAAGGTTATAGCGTTCAAAAATAAATAATTTAAATTTTTTGAAGAATTTATTTTCATTTAAAAAAAATATGTAGATGGAAAACTATATTGTTCTACTAATACGAAAATATGAGTAGAGAAGCGTGTTTACAATGTAATTATTATTGTTGGATTTAATCAGCTCACGTTCGAGTGTAACAGAAACAGTATTCCTACATATGCTCAATGAATACATTTCTACGGTAACCGACCGAAATGCTCATTATTTGTAGCTCTAGTCATTCTCTCGTAGGTCCTTACTAAGTTATCACTGATGAAGGTAATTTGATGAAAAATAATATCATCACGATTATTTATGTTTATCACAAAACTTTACTTTGATAATTTTACTTAACAAAAGTCACGAATCAATTATTTTATGATTGAAAAGTAAATAAAATAATTGTTGAAATAATTAAAAGTAAGATAAAATTAAAAATAACAGAGATTTGGAATAAATGTTACGATTTCCATAAAAGAAATGTTCAACTTCGCATAGGTATAATATGTTAGTTAACAATGTAATACAAAATATCCTGCTTCGTTTCAAAAGGAAATACATTAAAATGGTATGAAACACTCCTTTATAAACTTGACTAGAAATTGAATATAATATTAATAAACTTAAAACCCATACGAGTTTAACATATAAATATAAATTCAGATTAAAGACATGAACTGTATAAGATGTTTTACATTTATTTTCGGTTTAGTTAAAAGTTATAACAATAAATGCAATGAGTTTTTCTACGCTTCTCTGCAGATTTAATACTGGACTCTGATTTAGTATTATTTTATAGAGTTAATATTAGTTTTCAAGAAAAAAATACGGAATAAATAACGAACAGTATGCGAGTAGCTCCTGTGGTCATAACAAAATCCATAATATAATGTTTGATTACCCTGAGCTTTAGATGTTATAATTATTTTTCTATTTATCAATACACTAGAAAATAAACAGATATTATACCCACTCACATTTCAGTGGCTATACTCCAGGATAAGACAATTTTATTTCTTAATACGCCAAAATTGTAACAATAAATTTAAACTAAAAAATATGGGTATAAAAAATTCTTTACAAATTCAGAATCAAAATAAAAAGGTCATCTTATCTGTTTTATACATTTTACTATACAAACTAAATTAGAGTTTAGTTTTAATTAAGCTTAATATATTAATATAGTAAAAATTGTAAGTTATCATATCAAAAATAACATTAGCACTAATTAAATAATATGATTGTTAACAATATTAAGGTCATTTATGTAAATAACATAACTAGAATGTTGTAATTAAAATTTTATTTTATTTGGAAACTGCGAGCCACAAAAATCTCATTTATATAATATACAGTACACGTAATATACCCTTACAAGCCCTAAAATTACTTTCCAAAAACGTAAACATATCAAACATATTACGTACGAGAGTTTTATTGTACTTTATAAATGACCCTGCTGTCGAAAGAATGCCTTTAATGAGATGTAGAAACTTAGAAAACTAGAAAATTCACTAAGTATAGAGAAAATTAAATATATAACAAAAACAAAATACACAATAATTTAAGTTTAATTTAAAACTAAAGATAGCTATAAAAACATCAACAAACAGTTTTAAATAAATAAAATTGTATTTATTCAAAAGTGACTTCTACAAATACGATTATTAATATTAAAGAAGTTTTTTGATGTAAGAACACAAAATGAAATTGAATTTTGTATTCAAGGAATAATAGTAAAGTGGAATATGTTAGATTTAGGTATATAATATTATAATATGAAATGCATAATACATTACGTAGACATGTTTGTGATCTCAGAAAGCATAATAATATTCTTGGCAATTTTCACTTTCGGTAAGTAACGTTAACTATTAAAACTTTATTATTGTTTATTAGAGTAGTTTGGTACCTATAGTTTTAGTAATATTGTAAGACACTTCGCGTCTTGTACGAATATCGTTTCTCAATGATGAATATTGTATACGCAACATATTATACTTACCTACTGTTCATCAATTATGAGTAAACCAATTATTTTTTTTTAATAGCAATAGTGTGTTGTATAAAAAACATACAATAATGTAAAAAAAAACCTTAAAATTAAAAATGATAATAAAATCCATCAATTATATTATAACATTAAATAACATTCGTGTCATAAATCAATTTGATCCAGAATCTTCGTTATTAATAACATTGTATCAAATATTAGTTTGCCTTATAATTATTCTTAAATTAAAACTTCAAACACACGTCGAAGCCGATATGAGACAGATTTCCCTTTTACAGATTTAATTGTATTTGAGCTACTCGTTTATATATAACCAGCCAACTGAGAATATTGTTTTTTAATTTAATTTTTCCTCTAAAGAAACCCGATAGACGTAAAAGTTCACGAAAAGCACATTACAAAAGGTTTTTTTTAGATAAAACTCAAAATCTGACGGAAAAGGGTAGTTTAGTTTATTTGCATATAATTATATGCACAGTACTATAAATATCTCGTCGCAAACTTTCTGACCTGTGTGCACTACAGAGGTATACAAACAAATCACGTTTGATAAGACACGCTCTTTCAGTTTTTATTAACTATTTTTAACATCAAAAGTTAAAAACAACCATGATATATTAAAATTGAATTCTGTTCTTACTCAGAATGATGCATATAATATATATTATATGTATCATTATTTTTAGTATTAAAACTATAAGAATAATATATAATGTATGTTAGGTATTTTTTTTTTTTTTTTAGTTAGGTACTTATAACATGTGATATCGTAATCGTAATTATTATTTGAAAGTTAAATAAAAATTAAACGTAACACATACAAATATTTCTCAAAATGATTTTAAATAGGGATCCGGTAATACGATATTATAATTTTATCAAGTAGAATGATTTTTTACCTACCTAATTTTTTGGTACCTATGTATATATATTATATATTTTTAAGTTTTTTAGTGATTATAATATAATTTTTTTCAAACCAAAACAATTTTTATATTTTTAAATTTCTACACAACGATATTTTTACTTTTAAGTACATATCATTTTTTTTTAATTTTTGGTGCATAGATCATAAGATATTCAATTCATAGTTGCTTGTATAATATTATCTTAAATGATTAAAATAATTCATAAGGGTGAAATAAACAAGATGGGTATAAACACAAAATATATGTAAATATATTTCACTTCTATTCACTCAAGTTGTTGAAACTGAGAATTTAGGTATAAATAATAAATGATTTATTAAATATTAAAATTGTATGTATACAAATATTTAGAAAAAATATATAAATTATGTAAATAAAATTAATTTGTGTTAAACATTATAAGTTATAATATTATATAACTTTAAAATAATAATAAAAATATGTAGTTTGTAATGCGTGCCGACGCCGTATCTAAATCACCTAATACCTAAAAAATAATTCGTTATATTAACATATTGTGTTATTTTAATAATTTATCGTGTTTAAAAATTATGAGAAATTTTTTGTAAACAGCGTAGAAAGAAAAATGTATTATACATATAATTTATTAAAATTTTTTTTTTTTTAAACTATATCTTTTCCGCAAAGTAAAGTATTGATTTAATTTCAGTAATAATATTGTTTAAAATTAAAATACTAACGTTTTATTCTGGGGAGATTTTAATGCCTACCTATTTCGTTAAATCAATAAAAACACAATGGAATTAAGTAACGATTTTATATAATATACCTATTAATTATATTTTGTAAATATGAAAACTACACGTGTATTATATACATGTGTATATAGTGGATGCAATAAGATATGCGATGTACATAGTATGATATTAACCTTATTCGCCGCGTGTGCAACTCAAATTTGATGGTATTAAAACGATACCAGAGAGCTTTTGTTATGTTTATTGGTCTCGAGAGACAGGGACCTATAAGAGCTGCAGATCACCGATGACAGGGAAGGGACAAGGTTCAATTTTCTACAAGACGAGACCCCCATAAAAATAGATGCTCACAATATACGTAGGTTCTGGTAGAAGCAATACAGTATTACGTTTATGTTCTTTCACTATTCAGCATGCGTGTTTCTAAGCTAGTAAGATACAGTGCTAGATACTCCAATGCACGGTAAATGTTATAGGTACTTAGGGATATTATTTTGTTATTTTTCTTGTAATAATATTAATTTCATGGACTGCCGTTTTAAGTCTTATTAGCGTGGTGGTCGGTTAGTAATGCTCTCGATATGTTTTCTCTATAAATTTAGCTTAGGATCTGGACGACGAAAATAAACGTGTTGCAAGTGCAGAACTTTCATATCGAACTATGGTTTACTCCATATAGACGATGGCTAAGTTACCATGTATTATCGATGATAACAAAACAAGGTCTTGAGGGTCTACAAAGACTAACAAACATAAATATTTTGAATAGTTGTCATGCTAAGTCTTCCAGTGTTTCAGTTTTTAAGTGCACAATCCACTCTATTTTGTTCGGAATTAAAAAAAAAAAGTTTGTTTACTTATATAATTGGAGATAGATTAGGATAGTTTGAGAAGAAACAAGGCACATTATATTGCTAATAATTTAACAATAATCTAACAGCATATTAGAAGTTGAAATTGAACATTTTTAAAACCGTAAGAAGTAAGAGTTTGAAATACAATTTCTAAAAATTATAAAGCCGGCATGTAGCAAATATTTTATTTATATGATTCTAATCGTTGGTTAATATATAATAATTAATTTGTATTACCTATAAATATAAATTTATAATACTTAAATCTAAATAATTTGTACATAAATCTATAATATTATACAGTGAAACTTCCATATAACGAACTTACATTTACCGAAATTTTCTTTTTGATGAACTATTTTTGAGAACCATGACCTTCATTGTTAATCATATATAATTCTATTTAACGAATTTCTCTGTATTACGAGTTTGTTTTATTCCCCATGAGACTTCGTTGTATGGAAGTTTCACTGTAGGTATACTATAATGTACAATTGTAATACATACAAATAAGTATAATGCAAACGAAGTTATTTAATGTTAATTAGTGTAACTGATATTTTTTGAATATTACGTCTTAGTCATCAATTATATTATTACTACCTACTTAAACAAAATGCATCGTTATAACTTAGTTTATACTCATGAATAAACGTCAAACGGCGTCATCATAGGATCATTATGGTTCCTCCCACATTATTATTACATGGACAGTTGGGATGGTTTTGATAATCCTCTTCCATAGAAATGTAGTTTGAAACTAAACTATAAAAGCTAATTTGTCTGAATAAAGGGATTTATTTATATAATTATGTTTATTCAAAGTTAAAAGTCAGAAGACACTGAAAGTTTTGAAAATAATAAAAATAATTTTGAGCATTAAATTATTAATACCATAATTTATATAGAATGTGTAGATTAGGCAATATAAACTAATTATATTTAAAAGGAAAATTAAATAAAAAAACGATTGTTTAAAAAACGTAATAATATACCTTTACAATTTATACAAACCCAATATAAGAGAACATCGGGAAAAAAATTCAAACCAGAAACTATATTCAGTCAAGACCAATGAAACCGACCCCATTTCGATATATGAACCAATTTCTGTCCCATGAATTCAAGAATGAAATATTATATCATTTATATCATACTTTTTAAGATCACTACTTGAAAATATCAATATTCCAAATGACCAATAGGTAACCTAAACCTTAATAACTAAATTCTTCAAAAAATGTTTCACGATATTCTTATTTGATTTACAATCAAAATATCAAATTACTGTGCATTAGGAAGTCTTGTAAAGTATTTGAGTAAATGTATTTAAATACTTTTATAATACTTGGAATACTTTTTGAATAAAGCATTTTAAGTACTGTATTGGATTGTATTTATATTTGAAATTCAAATACTTTTATGTAAAAACTTTAAGAATTCAAAACAATAATTATTCGTCAGTCGTCATGTGTCAGATTTTTCTGATAGCAATAATTATGTTATTTCATTTATAATATTTGTTCACTCATAAATGTTGAGAGCTCCTATTGCCGATATCTCGTTTATGATTATTAAAAATAATATACCATCTGCTAAGACCTCTATAGGAGCAAGACTGTCGCCATTAGGTAGGTACCTTTGTCTTTTTGAATACTTATACAAACGCATAAGTACATAACACAAACAACCAATGAAATTTTTAATTCAAATATCTATAATGCCATAATTGGATGAATAATTAAATTGTTAGCACGATAAATACACTTGGTTTAGGTAATTAATTTTCAATATTGTAATTTATTAACAATTCATATTTGGTTATATTTGTATTAATTTTTTATATTATATATAATCTTCGTTTACATTTGATAGGTAGTATAAAGTATCAAATTACATACATGGGACATTTATATATTATCTAAACATAATTTACTACTCTTTCATTATGATATTTTAACCAAGTTTGCTAAAATGTATATATGATTTACGAATTACATAACTTTTATCAAGAACTATCTGGTTGCTCGAGAATAACCCTAAAACCCTTTAGGGATGAAAAACTTATATACGTCCTACTTGAAATTCCCTAAACGGTACTATAGAGATGTATTTTATAGGTACTATAAACTACACAATAACTACATTTTTGTACAATTGATTTCGAAAAAGCCTTAAAAAACAACGCATACCCACTCATATACTACTAAATGCGCAATTTTAAAGTTTTTCATTAAGAAGTATTTTTTTAAAAGTTCCAGAATCATCATTCATCATATTAATATATTTCATAGAAAACGTAAAAAATAAAATTATGGTTTTAATTTTGTAAGTATTTTAACTTATATCAGTAAACTGAGATCAGCTCAAAATCATTATCATGATTTATATTCAGTATTCCATCATAACTTTCGAATAATGAATACATAATAGTATACTACAACAATATTCTGTAATGAAGTGCCAGACGTGAAGTAGTTTGTGGTACCTATACAACTTTAAGACTAACCTCATGGTCTTTTTTTTATGTTAAATAACCGTAAAAATATTTCAACACATAAAAATGTAGAAAACTTTTGGAATACACGTATAGAAGACATCAAAAAAGTTTGGAAACACTATACTTTTTGTAAATATGAAATGTTTCTAAATTGTCTGTAGTCACTCTAGTATGTACCTAATATTATATTATGCATATTAAGTAGTTATAGAAAAATTGAGATTTATGGTTTTGTATATTTCTGTTGTGTATATATAACAATATTATTGTTTATACAGGTGAATAAAAGAGACAATGCTATTCTTGACCCTTAATTAGTGAGTCTCGTACTCTTTCAAAGGATTAATATTTACGAGGTGTTATGGCTTTATCCTTCTGGGCCCGTTTTTCCCCATTTTCGTTATTCCTTTTGTCTCCATTGTTATTGCAGGCTAGTGTGGTGTGAATAAAATTTATAGTCACACAGTTCCAAAAAAAAACTATCTTATAAAACATAAATAAGATAAAAACAAGTAGGTATAGCAGATCTTAAGTCCTGTTATTTAAGGTTTTTATTATTTTGAAACCCAAATGTATGAGTTTTAGCCGTATTAGTTAGACAAAAAAAAAAAAAAATAAGAAATATAATATACCTATTTCGTCATCATATAATATTAATATACTTATTAAATCATATAATCATAATAATGTCATTTTACCATAAAACTGTTAGTAAATAAATCATATAACTTGGGAAGTATAATAGGCCATACTTGTTATAATACATTCCAAGCGTTGTTTGCATCCTAAAAATGTAGTGTACAAATTATTATTTTTAAGTTATTAATATACATTTAGAATAATAAATAAATAAATACGTTATCTTTCTTTTATCAACTCCAGATGACTAGCTACGATTATTATTTATATATAATATTCATAATAATGTATATACTACACTGTTAACAGTACTGAGTGAAAGTATATAACGTTTAAAAATTTAAACAAAAAACTATCGAACAATTTTTTAAAAGGGAGTGTTATTTGAATTTGTTGATTTCGTATTACTTTTAAATTTTTTACGTTTTTTAAACATCGATGTACCTACATGATTGAACTTTTTTGACAACTTTCTATTTTGGTAGAGGAGAGAGGAGCGTTGAGATTGATGTTGATAGATATGTTTGATCCGAGATTTCAACGAATACAGTGTTGAAAACCCTTCTATACCTATACTGTACAACGCTGATGGTTAGCAGGATGCTTGCTTGACATAACCTTAACGATAACATATTATGTGCCGAAGATATCTCAATATTTCGCAAATGTTAATACCTAGGTCAAAAGGTGCCAATATTTGATGGGAATAATATTTTTTGTACTAATGTGCGTTTACTATTATGGAATTTCTATTGTCAAAAACGATGTTTCTAGGAATCATTTTTTTTCATAACTATTGCACTGAAAAAATTATGATTTATATTCTGTCTAAAACGCCTATACACCTATATTACTTTTTCCAAAATTAACATCAAAGGAAAACAAAGGTATTGATTATTCTTATTTAGTAAAAATGCTATTTAAAATCAAGTTTAAACTCGGTACCGTGTACACAAATATTTCTGTCAATGATAAAACATCAGACACTATCGTGGTAGACGGGTGAAGATTTTTAATATCTACCTCTAAACTCCTTGTCAGTTTAGAGATGAAGTGACCATTTGTGTTTTAATAATTTTTTTATTGTTATATTATACACAGGTAGTATCAAAAGTTTATTATTATTTGAATCAATAGATCCTTAAAAAAACATTTCGTACTCCGTAAATATTCGGTACCTACAAGTTGTAGATAAGGTATTTTCTTCTGTAAGTATATGGTAAATTTTGGACTCTGGTTCAATTCTTCTTGTATGTTATCCATCATTGTCAGAAATAAATAGAACATACATAGTAATAATAAACTCTGTATAAGGTACCTATATGTATTGTAAGAGATGAGTCGTATTTTGTTGTTTACATCAACACTATCAGCTGTTTAGGAAACCAGTAGGGAAAATAAATATAATACATTATTATATATACCTACTAAATAACTATACATATTACTATGTTTACAGCTATCTATGAGTAATGAATGAATCGCCTTGTTGTTCTTGCCATGAAAATACTATTATACTTCATAATCAGTAATTACTTTAATAAGTATTATTGGTCTTGTACTGAATAACATAGACATTATTCTGTTTAAATTCTAAAAAAATAGTTTGTACGGAAAAAAGAAAATGTTCATTGTAATATTATTGGAGCCATAACTCATAACCATAGGACGCCATAGTGTCACATTCACATTTGTTGTCTCCGTCTTGCAAGTGCGTAACATGAAAAATATAAAATTAAGTAGTCAGTTCACGTCAAGCTTCGTTGGTTTTTAATGTAAGTATGAATTGACCTAATATCAAACTTTAAAGTAACGACATTTCATGTGATTATACACCGTTTTTTCGTTATTTAGCGATTTATGAGTATTTCTAAATTGCAATATTTTACGTACTCGTCGTTTCTTTGAAAATTAAAATATTGGAATTTAATCAATTTGCAAACATGGAAAATGTTCTTATCGTTAAGTTCGATAAATGAGTCAATTCACTCTGATGTTGAAACTAACGAAGCTAAATGTGAACAATTAAACATACAATTTACATGTTACGCATGCATGCACTTGTGCAGTGAAGACGACAAATGCAGATGTGCTACATACACCTACATAATATTACTATACCGTAAATAATATATTTACATATCGTGTGGAATAGTAGATATTATAAAGACTTCAATCAATAAAATGTAACTAAACAAAACAAGTTTATCGTATACAATAATTCAAAGGTGTATGTATATAATAGTTGTATACTCACATTGTAATCTTCGTGGTTGATACAAGTGGTGTAGTTGGACCAGACTGCTCCCGATATTGGGTGCTTGAACCATGTAGCATTTTTATTGCAAATCTTATAAGCAGTTCCTGCAATACAACATTTTGAATTATTATAAAACTCAGGAAATCAAAAATATGTACACATACAACTTGTAGGTACATAATTGTTTAGTCGGCGACCTATATAATTCAGCCAGTCCAATGATTTTAATAATCAGTCGTTTTAAAATTAACAATATGTTATGACATTTTAAAAATCATCGAAATCACGAAAATTTAGACATTATTGTGTAGTTAAAAAATCATAAAGTGTCCTCGTAAGTATCACATTTAGCAATTTCAAAAAATTTAAAATACATGTTATGCACAATGCGTTAGAAGTAAGTACACAGTTTGATGAAATTGGATAGTTAAACGAAAAATATCTATCTATCTTTTAAATATTCAGTTATATTTAATATTTTGTTGTAATCCAAAAAAATAATAACCATAGGGACTTGAAAACTTTTTGCCATCAAGTATATTATTATTTTCAGCACGCAATAAAATTGTTAGCTTTTTATATATATATATATATACCTATACATTTTTTAAACATGATATGGTAGTACCTACCTACCTATACTACGAAACAACATAATAATAGCTATTATATAAAACCTATATGTTAGGTATTCGGAAAAAATATTAGTTCAACCATTACTCACTAATAAAAAATCAATAACTCATAGTAATACAAATTTATTTATTCATTGTATACCATCCTTGGAATTAATAAAAGTTGACACACCATTTCCGCAAAGAATCATTTTTCGTTCTTATTAAATATTTTATTCAATTGCTACACAACCATTACAGTTCAATACTCAATTACAGAATATACTCATAAACTACCAAACAGCAGTGGTATATAATTCCGATTATTTTTTTGTTTACATATAGGTGTACAATAATTGCAAGAAAAAAATTCAAACACGTAAACATTTATGTTAATTTTGAAATCATATTTGGTGCCTAGCTGAATAAAAATATATTATTAAAAATATGACATTATCAATTATATCCCTTTGGAGTTTGAATTTCCATTATTAAACACACCGTGGAAAGACGAAAAATATTGTCAATAAAAATTAATTATAAAACTCAAATAAATACGATGTATATCCATTTAATATTTTGTATTGAATCATCCGACAAGGAGAAAATACTGACCCTTATTTTATAAACTTTCTACAGGTTTTTAATATTACATTAAAGTTAACGAACAATGTTATTAGGGTCCAGTGTTGGTAGATATTTCAGTAAAATTAATTTTTTATTTTATCTTTTTAGTGCGTATGGTGTAAAAATAAATACCTACTATAATCATGAATAAAAAATAAAACTAATTGTCATAGTAAAAAACGAACACTGTTATCTTTATCATAATTGAAAAAAAAATGTTGTGATCTTACAACATATGTGTAAGTGTTTAAAATCAACAAATAAAACTCACTGGTTGGATCAAATCCAGAAATGAATTCTGGACATGGTTGGTGAACGGTGACTCCGGCTTCAGTATCTGCCCAGCAAAGCCATCCATCAAACGTTCCCCGGCAGAAATGTGAACCTGTCAAAAAAAAAAAAAAAACTAACTTTAATCCTCTCTCATGATTTATAAGTGACCGAATGTAATACACTCGTACACAAATATGGATACACAAACATTATACATATTGCATTATAATAAAAATGTACAGGGAGGTAATAACATGTCTTTGAAAAACATTTTCTAAGATAAAAGACGTAAATAAAATATAAATAAAATGTAAATATTCGAAAACAATAGAGAATTAGATAAAAAAATATATATATAAATTGACATAATTTTCATGATACTTCTAATAATTTTTATTTTATTTGTAAATAAATACATGGTTAACATTAGCGCAAATAGGGTAAAATGGCAGCTGTCTGAACGTGGGGACAATATTGGACTTCAAAAAATAAGAAATCAATCCATAAAAATATTAGTACCTAGAAAAAATTAAAAATTAAAGTAGGTACAATATAAAAAACAGATATTTACATTTATTATAATATGTAAAAATTAATATCAAATATCAAAAAATTTACCAATATATTGTATTACATTATGTTACACATTAAAAATCGACAAACGATTTGAATCAAAATGTTATGAACATTGGTTTTAAATTATATATCAACAAGATAACTAAAACATAATTTTTAAGTAGAATCGCCAAAATATTTCACTTAATTTCAATTAATATTAAATTATTAATTTTTATTTAAATATTTTAATACTAATTTTATTCGATGTATTATAATAAATAACCTTTTTTATATTGTGTTTTAACTTTTTAATTTCTACAAGTAAACTAGATTGGTAATTTTAAATTTTACGTTTTATTTTTTAAGACAATAGATGTTCTAACATAATCATAATTATCTTAAAATTTAAGTTGTGTTATCCTAAAAACATTTTTACATAATATGAAAACAATATCCATGAATGAAAAGTAAAATAAAGTGTTATAATATTATATTTTTATATAATTGTAATATAATAAAACGATTGTAAGTACTTTTTATAACTGTTTTTTAATGTTTCGCAAAACATCTTAGTCACTTTGGCGAGGATTGAGTAAATAAATTATGTTATATTCGATTTAAAACGGGTATTAGCCATTAGGTAGTTTTAATTAAATTTCGATCGGTAACATATTGTTAAATTACGATCAGGCGTTATATAAACTGGAAGTACTTAGACTGTCTAAGAGTATTTGGGAAATAGGTAAAAGTTGAGTATACATTTTAGTTACTACAACCACATTAATATAATGTACCTAAATCCTACAAATCTTTCTTATGTTGTAATAATGGACAATTTTACTGAAGTATTAATAAGAATAAAAAATTACACAAAACAATTTTTGAAAAATTCACATAATATTGAACACAAAAATTACATAATTAAATTTATATTTTTTAGCAGAGGAGTGACGAAATCGCTCCAACGAAAATGTCCGTAGTACCTACACAATATCTGAATAGATATTATATAGATACGTGCTGATTTTTTAATCTACTATTATTTATAACAATAGCAATTCCAATGCATTGCCAAGTTGTATGTTCGTTTTACTATTAGGTACATTATTATAAATACGTTTATTTTTCAATTTATTGTGTATAATAATATGCAATTGGCAGGATTGACTGTATGTATTGACTGTAAATACAATTTTTTTTTTTAAAACATTATTTTATCATTAAAAGTTAAAAACAAATAAAAGTAATGTAGAAACTTTTTTAGCATAATCAATTAAAATATTATAATATGTGGTCACTGGTCATCATATTATGCTTAAGTAAAGAGTCTACGATTAAAGTATCTAACATGGTATAGAATTATTTAGATTTAAGATAAGTTCTTAAATATGTTCCAATATAATATGTACGAGATATGTTCTCTTAAATCTGGATAATTTCTCTTTAAGTGGTAAAATAAAAATAATAAATCTAGATTACCTCATATACTTGTTTTTGTACAAAAAAGGATATTTTTTTTAAATTAGTTAAACGATAACATTAGAACACATCTGTTAAATGTATATAAAAATTATTTTCTACTCTCGAATACTTATGTTATGCCACTTGACTTGAGGCCGCATGACATTTGTCCTAACAATGACATACCCGAGGTACGAAAATCTGTTGCATCCGTGGGATATTGTACCTCTAAAGAGCGAGGGCTTAGACAAGAAAACTTTTCATGTGAAACTAAAATAACCACAAGGTTATTATTAACACATAATATTGCAATATGAAAAAAAAAACAATACTTTACTGTAATATTTACCTATAACACACATATTATAATCTATTCAATTTAAGCAACGTAGTCGTTGGTGACCAGTTTTCGTCGGGCCGCAGTCAGGCAACGTCATTTTATCACCCCCACTCAGTCAATTATCTGTATGTCTTCCATGTAATATGGCCAAGTCCCTGTGCCACAAGTCAGCCACCAACTACTTTTCTTAACTTGAACAGAGTATAGAAAAATATATGTGACAGAAGCGACGTGACAATATAATCAGAGTACAAATCGAAAGTTGAAACAACTAAATTCAATAATTATGACCCAGTAACAATCTAGGGCCCAGTGGATCGATATAACGGCATATTCCACAGTGAATACTATGTTCGTATCATCGTTGTTTACCTAATTTTGGACATAATATATGAAACTATAATAACCTGAATTGATCAACAAATATGTGAAAAATGTAATTCTTTCTAGAAACTATTCCCATATTTATGGGGAATTGGATTTACTGCGTTGGCTGTAGTTAAATCAAATATCGGTCCAAAGCGAACGTTGAGAAATTCATTTTCTATTCATTGTATACAGAAAATGTTTCTTAACAGAGGTGGTGTGCTCTATTTCTAAAAATATATTGTAATTAATTTATATCAACACCAAAATATATAAGTCCTTTTATAGTAGTATTATAGTGGTTCAGCAATCAGCATATAGAACTATATTGTCTACCAAAACCATGGCATACTATAATATGATATAACCATCTAATTATAATATTATAATTTATAAATCAATACCTCGTACTGTAAAATGGTATAAATAAGTTCAAGGTATAAATAGCTTAATATTAGTTAAAATATTCGGGAAATTCTATTATGTAGAGAACCATAGTACCGTGATAGCAATCTATATACCTACGTAATGGTGAAAAGTTTCAAGTTCATATGATAAATATTTTTTAAATTCTGTACAGGCTTATGAAGAAACTTGAATTACAATTTTAAGTATTTGGTAGGTATCTATTAAAATTTAAACTACATTTAAACTTATTTTTATTTTTTTTTTTACCCAAATTATTTGAAAAGACATAGGTTACATACTAGATACTACAAGTATTGATTATATTAATCAAGGTTACATATGATAATATATAAAACAGTTTCAATTGTTTTTTTGTATATAGGTAGTTTAATTTTATATGAATCTAAAATATTTTTGAAAATTATCAAAAGTCTTTAATTTAATATAATTGATTAAGAACCTAAAATATCAATAATTATTTACTTAATTTAGTATAATAATAATTAATCATATAAATTAAAGCAGTAGTTTTATACCCAGCATTTACCATTGTTATATCAATAATTATGAATTTGGTAATAAATTATAACATTTTCAAAAATGTTATTTTTACAAAGCTATTATACCCAGCTAACTAATGATATGTTTTGTTTGTGCCTACATCCTACCTATTAAGTTTAATAACTAAATTAATTTTCTCTTTCTTTAACATTCACTTTTTTACGACAGTCTTTATGACTTTTTTACATTTAGTGGATCACACATAATTACTTATATCTCAAAATCAGTTGAATAAGTATACAATGTTATAATGTCTTACTTTTTTAACATGCAATTTCAAATTTTAGTAACAAATAATAATAAGTTAATGTCATATTTTCTAACTGATAATTCAATAATTCAATGCTACCCGGTATACTTTCATAATTTTAATTTAGAAAAATAAAAATATTTATATTTCTAAAAGGTGATACAACGAAAACTTATACATTAAAAATACATGCCATTGGTTCTAAAGGCTTTATAACTTGTTTATACTTCATAAGAGTCATGTTAAGTATTACAATACATAAAACAATACGATTTATAACAGCATGCATTTCTCACGCAAAGACCGTGTAAACGGTAACAAATATTTAATTTTGGTTTTTTTATTCCAATAATCGGTGGTCGCATTTTAGCTCTTTAATTTACTATGAATCATTTAAAAACATCGACAGCAAAAGGGAGAGGTGTTGCGCAGTAACTCGTAAATTTCCCTGGCCACGCATGATTTATTTCAACTGATGGGATTAGTAAAGAACAATATGGCTCAATCTTAATCCAATGATGGACCGTACTCCAACTGCCAACTGTATGATGGCAATTTGTTTATTTTATCGTGAATAATAATATTCAAAAGCGTCAAAAAAATCTTCTTTATACCATCCACAGCAATATATTATAATACATTTTGGATCCACCGTGTATAGCACCCGATAATTCCCGAGTGAATTGCTTACACTTATATGTATAAAGCAAACATCTGTCGAACATAACAATTTTTAAGCGAAACGTTTTAATTACATTTATAAAAGTCATTAACGACAACTGATAGGTAAGTGATTAATGGTAATTTCAAAATCTCCAAAACATCTCCGACTACCATAATAGCTGCAGTGATAAGAAAAAAATAAGTAACAAATCGTCTGGGTGAAAAGTACTCGAACGGTTCGATTTATCCAGGCTGTAATGATCATCAGATTTATTGCAGTGTAGACAAGTGACGAAGCTTTAAACATATAATTATCAAAATGGCTAATCTACTAATAATTCAAGACACCCAACTAACAATTAATAACATTATGCTAATAGTTCTATAATGATTTGTGTTGGAATGAAATTTGACTTCTAAAGGATGTTAATATTAATTTTATTACATTTTTTTTTTTTTTTTTTGTTACATAGAACATTATATCGAAATTAGCTTATGATTTCAGTTACACTTTTCTAGTGCAAGAACAGTGGTTGAACTACACTATACAATTTTATCCAAACACGTAGAAACTAAAAATATACGAAAACAAAAATGATGTATCAAAATATCGTAATAATTGTATATGTATTTGAATGAAGGCGTAAGATTTACAATAGGTGTATATATATATATATATATATATATATTGTGTATAGTATATACTAGTTGTATAACCTGACTTTACTTGTTTTAAACAAACAAATATAAATTACGGCTCTCGCTGTATTATGGTTTGAGTATACATCAGTTAACGGACAATTCGGTTAGGTTAACCTTGCCTTGTGAATAAATCTGACCAAGACGGATAACTACAGGGCTTGCAGGTTTATTTCGGTTTAAGTTTAATAACTTCATTAGAAAATCAGTTTTGGTGTACTTGGCAAACTGAACTAGAAATGTATACAGCACAGCTTGTGAACACGGTCAAATTAATAATGAGTGGCTTCATGGACATTTTTTTTTAAAATCACTGTATAAATAAGCGTGTATTCTAATATTGTAATATTGTTTTTTAAATATTTTTAAATTACAAACATAATAATATAACAAAAATCATTCAGGAACCATTGCATATTTTGGCCAATTATATTTGTACCTACATGGAGTTGAACCCCCCCCCCTCCATCCCACATTGTACTATTGACTTAAAAATGCCACAAAATAGTTGAAAACCATCTGTTTGGATATTTGCAAACCAGTTTTAATAATTTAATATTTTTCCAGGATTTAAAGAAAGATAATTTTAGTTATAAACAAAAGGAATTAAACATCAAACTTTCAAAGAAAATGTTCAGTAAAAATATCATCTTCAAAAACAAAAACAGAAAAAGATGGAATAAAATTTTTAACTACAAAATAATTTGCAGCAAATGTAGTTCTGACGAATTTTGATAAAATTTTGATTTTAAATTATTATAAAAAAATTGTGCTTATGTATCTTTAATATTTTTAAACAATAGCTATAATCACAACTTACGAGGAACCTTATACCTCATTTTTAAGGTTTTTTACCGAATGCATAATTTTTATCAACATTTGTGGAATAAAAACTAAAATAAATCGAAAACAAACAAAGCGAAGAAAGTCTAACTTTTTGATAACTTTGGTTACCAAACAATTATTTTACAATTTAATTTTCATTATACAATTTTGTTTTTCTCGATTATTTTAAATAGTACTGAGAATAATACCCAATAATACCAATTAGATCTAATTTGATACCGAAAACCTCCGTCAAAGTTGATGATCAGAGCAATTTTTCTATTAGATTTCCAAACTAAAGAAAAAAAACACATCATCGTAAAATCAATACATTCGTCGCTACGCTCAGAATCTATCACCATATATGTAATATATACTTATGAATATCATAGGTATATTATACATGGTATTTAAAATGTTCAAGTCAATCGGACAAACCGGGGTAAAATTGAAAAAAACATAAGACATACAAAAATGTATTTTCAATTGTTTAGTGATAATTCCAAGTCGATTGGATAAAGACATGAAGTGAGGAGCGGGCTGGGGCCATCTTCCATATACATCCATTATAACCTGTATCTACGACTATTTAGTGTATAGATTCAACGTGTCAGGAACATGTCGACAGCATGTGGTCTACCTGAGTCCCTAATTAATAGCTTGAGTCAATTTGTATGTAAACTGTTACAAAAGATTTCTTATGAAATCTAATTTTCAATAATTATTCGGTGGTATTTTAAAGTTCATAGGACAAAGTTGGGGAGGTGCAACTTCGTGTACATGCATTATAGCCTGTAGATATATTTAATTCATCGGTTCAACTTGTCAGTTACATGTCAACGGCATGTGGTCTACCTGAGTCCCAAATTAATGGCTTCGGTAAATCTTTATGTAAACTGTTACGCCAGATATCGTAAGGCATTATTTATAATATACAAGTAAGAAAATATAGGACATAGTTACTGTAAAACCGATAATTATTGTGAATTTAATATACTTGCATAATAATCAGCAATAGTTGTACAGTATTGAAAAGATAATATTTCAAGTATTTATTTTATTTAACAATATAGGTACTGACGAAATACATCAGAATCAAAATTAAATTACACATTAAAGTTAAATTATTAGTTAAAGATAAATTAAATATTAACTAATAGTGTTATATATCCATACAGCGTGATATAGGTACGTATAAATTCTAAATTATTAGAATTTATTCTTATGATAAATGAGAATTTACACAAAAAAAAGATTAATTTACTATACTGATACATATTATAATAATTGTTAATAGGAAAAAATATACCTTTAATAAGCTCATAGTATTAACTTAAAATCACAGATCACTATATCTAATAAATAAGGCAAGGATATGCATGTATATGCGTTTTATATTTTTTTTTCATCCTTCTACATGTTTTGTTAGTCATGGCCATGAATCACCTCATATCATATAATATATTCATTGATTGATTTTGCACATTTTAAGTATACTTAATAAAAATACGAAAAATTAATGTTTTATCGTACTTATATTTAAAAAAAAGTAGTGTAAGAGACACTTATAATGTGTTTCTTCATTTTTCATAAAATAAATGTTTTTGTCTGTAACATAATCATAATTCTATGCATTTATTTCAAGCCAAGAATATGTATCAAAAATTCTTTAGCTTACATAAAATGTAATTTTATTTAATTTTATTTAATATTATAAGATACTTCTCTACGACTAGTAGTACCTATGGCTCTATCATTTAATGATAGTTTGGTAAATATTGGTTAAATTCAAAGTGGGCAGGTGGTATTAACTGCGTATAATACACCACTCGATATTGTTTATGAATTATGTCTGCATAAAAAATATTATGATTTAATATATTTTTACAATTTTGTATTCGTAATTTAACAACAATAATTTCAGAATTATTTAGCCGTCATGTAACGACAGAAAACATTTAATAGATTTAATAGGTACATTAAAAAAATGAATGCATAACACGCTGTGTGCTACAGAGGATTTTACGTGTTTGAGATGGACAGAAATAATAATAAACACGAAAAATCAAGCATCAAAACAATGCACTTCGTTCCGAGTAGTACAGTGGAAAACCTAACCTAACCTATAGTGATCAATCACAGATCTAGCGAAGAAGAAACAAGAGCAAAATATACATTTCAGGGGACCTCTATAAAATAATCGGTTACGATTACCTACCGGAAAGCGTGGTTTAATTTCCTAGGAGAACCGAACTAGAGAAATATAATTGATACAAATAGTTTAACTATTTTTGTTTTAGTTGTAAAGCACAATTATTTAAAAACCTATTTTTAAATCGTATTTCCGTTCAATATTAAGAAATAGTAACCCCTGCTCTTGAAGCTTTAAATGAATAAAAAATAAATCGTAGCAGTCGCTTTACTGTTTAGAAGGTGTTGAGTGTTTCTCGTAATTGATTATGTAACTGTTATGAAGTGTTGAATTTGAATTCAACGATAATTCATTGCTTGGAAAAAATAATTCTGAGCGATTAAAGTTTATCAGCCTACATTTCTAAGGATATTTTATTATATTATATTTATATTCGTGTTAGTAATTTATATCCCTATAATTACTACGGTAGGTTTAACTAATTTTTGAATTGACAAAATGAAAATAAACTTTCATACTTTTTAATAAGGCATATATTATAATATTAGACCAAATAATTATGTAACTAACTATTTATAAAATTATAAAACATTATTAATAAGTCAAGACGATACGACATAGAGTGGCGTGTGACTAGAGCATGGTAAGTACATGAAAATTAATATAAACTCTAAATATTCGAAAATTGTATTGACGTGTACATTAGTATATTATAATTTAAGTCATTGTAGAATGTTTTAATTTTCTATGATAATATTTTTTGAATTACAACAAAAATAACAAAAATTGTTTGAGAAGAAATCGTCATTTTACATCTAAATATTAAATCTCGTCAATATTTAACTCAATTAGATACTCATAAAAATTATATGGCTTTATGATAAACTTTATTTTTAATTTCCAGTAAAAAAAATGTAATGTAACCTTGTATTAAACGTTCAAGCTATAAAAGTTATATGTATAGTACATAAATCGAAAAAAAAACTAAAATAAGTTGAAACGTTCAAATGTCTATAAATTGTATAAAATAATTTTTTCTACCTACTATAACTTGTTTTTGGACGAAAAATAAAAACATTATAGTAAAACCAATAAATTCATTGCTACGTTCAGAATCTTTAATAAAAACAATGATTTAGTGACTTCGGTCAGTTTTGACTTATAATGTTATATAATATTATATTTATTGCTATCTGAATTTAAAACACCGAACTTGAATTTATAACATTTTTTTTTTTAATACATAGGTGCTTAATGATATTTCCTCGTCAATGTATGGGTAGTAATTACACTTAAAACTAATGATAAATAAAATATAAAAGTGTAACATGTAATTTAAAAAAAAAATAAGAAAAATAAGTACAACATTAAATTATATGATTTGCTTAATACCAGATATTATATGGTACCTACATACTTACATGAAAATAAAATGTATATTATTTTAATATTGATAAAGTTACAAGAAAATAATTTATCATAATTATTACAATTATTTACTAAAATTAAATTGCACGATACTTTATTTTTATAAATAGTGTACGTTTGTACCTATTCAAAATATTACTGGATTGTAGTACCAATAGAGTAAGTTTAGAACACATATACCTATTAAGATATGAAAATAATGAGACAATCTTATGACATAGGTATACCATGTTAAGTTTTTACATTCTATACTTTATACTATAGTATTATACAGTATTTTATACTTATAAAATACTTTAAAAAGTTGATTATTTATATATTAGTATCATTTACGTAAAACAATTCATAAAAACATAAATAGACGAAAATAATTATTTTTTAAATTGTTAATTTATGAAATACCTATGCACAATAACAAATGTATAATGATAAACACTAAATTATTCTGATATTTAAGCATTTTTAAATGAAATGGACGTGTCTTAATATCTAAAATTAATAGTCATGTTTAAATCTACAATATTATTTATAGTTATATAGGTATTTTCCATTTAAGCTGGAAAAATATGATATATATGATATATCCGGTAAGTTTTATTTGTTTGATAAGTTTTAACTTAAATTCCAGTGCTTACAGAAAAACGTCAAAAACACTATAGAGAAATGTGTAAAATACACAAAGAATTTATATTACAATAAATTATAATGATTCCTATTTTTATAAAATGAATGCCACGAAAACGTTATAATAAAAAATGTTCCAAAGTAAAATAAAATGTTCAAACGTAATAAATACCTATCTACCAAAATAATTGTTACAAAATGAAACTTCTAATTGTTCTTTTTATAGTTTAATGTTTGAATACAAATAATCAATAGTAAAATATATATAGGGTAATTCACCAAGCACGCTCATTCCCATATTTCCTTTAATAAGGACCGTTTTTACAAATTATTAATGATGATAATATACATTAATATTAATCCCTAACGACCCTAAATCTCCTATTCACCTATTATAGCACCCATATCTTACAAATCCATTATCACGGACTCATTATCTTTAATATACAAAATTAAATAACTCAAAAACTACTGGTATGAATTTTGATTCTGTAGTTCAAAATTTTCAAAAAAATTATCCACGAAATAATTTACAGTAGCAAAAGGGGGTTCTCATTAAAAAAAACAGAAGTTTGTATCTCAATCGACAAATTAAAATAGTATTGAGGATTACTACGAGGCACATAAGTATAATGAATAAAAATATTTGTTGGAAAAATTTGAGAAATAACATTGACTTGTATTTTCACACAGCGTAAATATTTGTCTAAAAAATATTTACCTACTATTTATTTATACTTTTTTGATAAATTACACAAAAAATATCAAAACAAACGTAAAACATGTTAAGACTATAAACATTATTTATTCAAATAATTATATTTCCAAATTTTAATAAACAATACTTAAATATAGGATTACAGTAATGTTTGTGAAATTTAAATTGAACAACGGACACGCTTCACACTTTTAATTTCAACTAATATTCATCGGACTACTCGTAAATATAACGTTGACAAAACTACCATGAATTCATTATAAACATAAATTTCCAGTAATATAATATATATTCAGTGTTTGTTACCACCATAAACGCAACTGATGCAGCTTGAACTCTATAAGCATGACCGGTCCAATTAATGACACCCGAAAATCCTAACTATTCTGTGGGCTAGTCGTCTGACGCGCCTGTCATCAGTGATAAAAGGTGTTAGTTATAATAACAATTCTAATTAAATAAGTTCAAATATATAAACAATATTAAATAGGTTATATGTGAAAGCAAAATATTACTTTTTTTGAATGTTTAAATGTAAAAATATATGAATAAACAATATAATGTATGAAAAGCTTTTCAAATTTAATTTCGAATTTAAAAAAAAACCACACAAATTATAAGACATAGATAACACATATTTTTAGTAAATTTAAAACCTAAATATAAAAACTACACAAAAAAAAAATGGATTTCGTATTTTAAAGTTTTTAAATTCTAATTCAGAATTTTAGTAATGTAAGCACAATAAAACAAACAGAAAAATAACCATTTCACCTTAAAAGACTTACAATTTTGAAATCAGATTTATATCAGTTTGAAGGTATAAGTATTTGAGAACGCGACAAAGATAAATTGACTCACAAGACACATGGTTTATTGTAATGTTACTAAAAATATAATGTTCAAATTGTAATTAATTTTTTTTTTTAGTACAAGCATGATTGGATATTATTTCCTAACCATAACGTTTATGATACACCTAGATACAACAAATTACAACACAATAAATAATAAGATATTTAGAAAAAACCATAATATGTTATTTTCAAAAGCATTTCCTAATTACATTTAAAAACTAGTTACATTGCTTAAATAATATATACTGGTACATTTTAGTATAAAAGTAACCTAAGAAATTGTATGAGTTAGTGTCATAATTATTATAAAGTTTCAGTAAGACTTCTAGTAGTTTCTAAATTATTGTGTACTCGTGTAAGTCTTGTAATTAAACTTGTCTGACGTCATTATTAAATGCATCTTACAACCACTCATAGTAAATAGAGGGTCTTAAAATGCTGAAATTCGATTGCACCCGATAATGAAATGAAGTGTTCATGTGAGATTGAAAACAATAACAATTTAGACATAAGACAAAAGACATAATTTAAAATCCATTTTGATAATCATATGAAATTTAAATTAGGTAAGAACCTGCGGTTATTCTATTTATTTATGCATAGTTAACCATTTTTGTGATTAAAAATTAGTACATATGTGTAAAATAATTTTACAAAAAATATATTAACTATAAAAAAAATATCATTATAGTCAACTAAAATACTAAATTAATTTACCTATATGATTTTATAAAATCATAATGACTTACTTGGATTTATGTGAACTGTTTTATTAAGTTTGACTTCACATTCCGATCGCAAATGATTTTGAAATTCTGCTGAAATCCCCGTAGGACTTTCTGTAGTCATTTTGCGTTTTAAAGTCAAACCTATTCATGCATAAACTATTCTTGGCTTACAGCAACTGCAAAAATACAAAATAACATATTTCTTGAAATTATTCTTCGATTTATAATAAGTACCACCAAATGTTTTAACAATAAATAAATATTCATCAATTATTAAAATTTATCACAATCAATAAAAGCGTGTCATTAAAGTATTGAAACAATGTAATTCATATAAATACAAATATGATCATAACTTTTTTTTATAATGCAACATTATATTTATTTGTCATGAATCGTGATATAAGTTCCATATGCATATAGCAAACATTTCCTTTTACATTCCACGATTTGTTTCCTTGTGCATAATACAGCAGAAAATACTGAATAATAAATTAAATAGTTTTAAGTCGAAAACACGATTAAATTACACGTGAACTCAGCTTATATCTGAGTAATAATTCAAAATGTTATTATTGAAACAACTTCAACATAATCGTTTGTTCGTTACATAAAATCAATATATAATAATACGAGTATCAATAAAGTTTTTTTTTTTTTTTAAGCACATGTAATGACTGTATGTCTGGATGTATATCAGTAAACTTAGATTCTGACAATACATATATTTTCTATAACTTGAGTATAACTATAAATTACTATAACTTAAATATTTATAGAACAATTAAGGCTCGAGTAAAAGTTTATAAGTAGAAAAATCCCTAAAAAAAAATATTACCTTGTAATTAGTATCATATAGCGGAAACAACACTAGGTATTCACTTCCTACAGTAAATAAAGCACTATTTCTGTAATTCTAACTTCAAAGGTAATAATATATTGAAATATATAGACACATAAAATGGCAGATAAGTATATTATTATTATGTACCACTTCAATTTTCAAATTACAATAAATATACATCTTAAACAGCAAATATAAAAAATGTTAACACAAAAATACCTAGTTTATAACTAATAAATAATTTAATAATATCATAAAAGTGCACAAAGAATAGTACACATATGTTAACTCAAATTTTTTAAAATTAAAATTGAGTAAATACATGTGTATACGGTTAAATAATTGCAAAAGCGTTTTACCTTCTTGACAACAAAATGTTCCAAACAACGATATCTCATCAATAAAATAAAAGATTTTACCTAAATATTTATTTTTAAGTATTTCATTCTATTAATGGTTTATTCAATAATTAGAATATAATATATAATATTTACATATAATCAAATAAATCAAAAGGAAAATGAAACAATTGTAAGCTAGAGTAAATCGTTAACTAAAACGTATACCTAAACCGGGCTAAACCGTATTTAAGCATCAGTAGAAAATACTGGTCACTGAATATGACCTTAAACATAGATTATTTCTACAATTAAATAAATTGGGTTACATAAATTATTTTCATTAGAAAATTCAATAAAATAATTACAGCTCTAAATTCGGTAAACACTTTTAATTCCCGATGAAATTAATTGTTGACATTCGCCACTGATATGCTTCTGGACACTTGTTAGAATTAAATGCTCCCAATAATTACCCAGTATGACTCATCACCAAAAGTGCGGTCAACTTTTGGTCTGAATTAAAGTTAATAATAATAATTACTCTACGTTGCGAGGGAAAGGTCAGCTAGTAGGGGAGTGAGGAGAATTGAGTGTTAAGTAGGTACAAATTCAAATATTATTCCAGTGATACAAAAATTAAATGCCTAATTTAACCTAGCCTAACCTCTAACCTATAAAATAAAATATATAGATAGGTATACATATTATTGTCTTCCTAAATTATTTTACATTAATTTTTCTGTTTTAAAAAATAAAAATACATATATCTGTAATATTTCTAAAATTATATACAGTTTTTGAGAAAAATTATTTTTGTGCTTTTAAATTTTAACATATAGCTTTTATAAAGTACTGAATTTTACTATTTTATATTTATCTCTCTGCATAGAACATACTGATTTTTTTTTAAAGGACGTTTATCTTTATTCGAGTTTTAAATACGTTTTTTGATCGTTTTAAATAATTATATTGTGTTTTGATAAAACGTTAATTTAATGATTTTTTAAATGTGAAAATAATAATTAAATCGATATTTTATTTTTGTAGCTTCTATACAGGTACCTACATTATTTATATAAATTAATATAATATTTCTACTGTATTGATCAATACATTTAAATGCAATTTACGTAAAAATTGATTAGGTAGGTACATAAAATAACATACGTAATTCAGGTATATCAACAATATCGTATAATAATTACAATATATTTATTAAATTTCAAAATATTTTCTTCTTTTTAACATTATTAAATTATTCACATATATCAATAAAAATTAAACAATTTGGTAATAAGAAAAAAAAAATGAACTTTCCACCACATTTTCAGTTTAAATCAATGAATAACGCAGTTTTGAGTACGACAAGTGTCAAGTACCTAGACATATGACTTGTTGCTCTTATTAATCGACATACAATATTGTGTACCTACTATGCGCCTATTTAATTATTTTAATTATTCGCAGTCCTATTTTTAATTTTGTGCTCGTTCATGGCGTGTAATTATATTATAATACAAATGATATTCGAAAAATGTTAAATTATACAATATTGCACTAATTGTGTATTTCCAGAATTTCCAACTGCTTATATTTATATACGTATTGTTATAGTTGAATTAGCAGCCAACTTGTGCACTGCACAATGTACATACTACATAGGTGGGCAAATACTTGAATTTAAACGCGTATATTATCTAGACCCAGAAAAAGAAAAATTATTAATTCATTCCTATTTCTACTTCTTTTCCGTATGGTTGTTGTTTTTTCCTGCTTTTAATCGTTCTGAAAATTTCTAAGGATAAGTTCGTGCAATATTCAACAGTAGGTAGTATTTTATAGTAGGCATATGTAATCGATTAACCATTACCCAATCGTCTAATTATCTATAAAATAACTAAACATTGTTTGCATTTAAATGTACATAAACGTATGGATTACGATACGTTAGTAGTATTCCTTCATAACTTTTATCATAACTTCAAATAAAAATTAAACAAAAATAGAAATACTGATGATTTTTCATCGATTAGTTCTTAAAATATCATCGATAATAGAATATTTCGGAATAACGATACCTACAAATGAAAAACCAATAAATTACCTTTACTACCTAGTATTAAAAAACTTCGTTATACAACTATTTAGCTGGGTGTTAATACATTAATAATTATATTTCGTTCCTTCACTAATAATTGTTACCAATATTTCATAAAACATAATGTCAATATTTCGTGGAGAACCCAAAAACAATCTATTCAGCACAACCTGGTGTGTGTATACGAATAAGGTGAATAAGGTAAACTGATTCTAAAACAAGAAACAAGATTCAACTCTACATAGTTACCGTGGTTACAAGCATTAAGTTAATGAACCGTGACCTACCGGATAAGAGGCAGCAATTACAAATAAAGATAGAAACCGAGAAATGAGCAAAGTAAAGTGACAAACCACGGTAATAACTGTGTAGACGTAAGTATAGTTCGGAACACTAGAAACTAGAAAGATATCATTTCAAAATTCGTATTACCGAAAGTTTATTAAATAAACATAATTATCAATGTGTAGGGTGATTCACCAAGCAAGTTTATACCTCTCAATTTTTTTTGTTGCAATACTGCAGCAATACAAAATCGGATTTTTTGAAATTTTAAGTAAAACTAGGAAGGTACTTACCTAATGACTATATTTTCAAATTCTTAAAAATATTTGCAAATACCACATAAAAAGTACTGTGGAATTACGAACTTTTTTCAAATTTAAACCCCCCCCCCTTGTTTATACTTTAAATTATTTAGTGGATAATTATTCTAAAGATGTTGACGTATCAAAATCAAAATTCGAACGAGTGATTTTTGAGTTACCTATTTAACTTTGTGCACTAAAGATAAAAGGTCCATAGAAATGGGTATGAAAGGTATGGGGAATAAGGTAATTTAAAAATTGTAGCAGCTAATAAGTATTAATCTAACAACATATTTTATAATTTGTAAAAATGGTTAAAGTATAATATATTTTACATTTTGTAAAACCATTTTTATGGACTATATTGTACTAACTACTAAGTATAAAGATTTAAATAACTGAGAAACTATTGTACTACCCTGTATATTATATTTATTATTGATTATGAGAATAAAGGTTAAATTAAAAAAACATTTAGAAGTTTTAATTGTATAACAGTTATTTCGGTAGGTTGGTTTATATTACGTATAAGCTTTTTATTTTACATTGGAATATTTTCTTAAAAAGTTGTTGTGTCATACATTTTACTAAAATAGGAATTATTATATTTTATCATAATATAAATTCTTTGTGTATTTTACACAATACTTTATATTGGTTTTGACATTATTCTGAAATGACATTTGAGTTAAAACTTATACAACATATAAGACTTATCGAATATAATACAATATATATTGCAAGCTTAAATTGCATATAACAACTATATTGTAGATTTAGATGTGGTAAATAATTGTAGATATTATACAGCACGTCAATTTGATTTAAACCCATTAAAAATCAGAAACAATTGTTTTTATCATCATACAATTGTATTTTGTGTACATATTATATTGTATGGTATATAATATTGCCTGATCTGGGGTAAGTTTTCATCCTCTCACATAAAAAAAAAAATAAAAACCTACAAAGTAATGAACTAAGAATAATCGCAGGTGACCCCTGGTTCATAAGAAATATTAACCTGCACAAAAACTTCCAAGCACAAGAAATTCAAGACTACATTAAAATTATATTCTAAAATGTCCATAACTGCTCAGCTTCATTGCTCAGTTCAGCAGGTCGAACGACCACATGCACAACCACCTTCAACAGTGATTATATTTCTTGGGGCCGTCTTAATGGCCTTCTTGGTTAACTTTATGTCTACCCAGATAAAACGTCAAACGGCAATCTTCTATTATGCTCACAAATATGTCATACTTGTCTATTTATTTATATACCATATTACGTATACGATGTTAAGGTAGTCGAAACTTAGTCTGTATATAGCCTAGCCTAGGAGTATATAATTGTTAAAAATAATAAAAAAAAAATAAAAAAAAAAAAATATAGGTACGCATAAAATATTATTATTGTCAATATGAAATGAGACTAAAAACAGATAGGTAGAATAAATTATTTATTTTAAAAAAATACTGTACTACAATATTGATACTATCTTGTATCTTCTCAAGTTCTAAATACTATAATTTTATTTTTATTTTATAAAATATATAAATATGAAATTCTATATTTTTAATAATTTACTACCAATACTTTAGGTGATCGATATCAAGAACAAACTAACGTAAGACTAATAATACCAGTCCAGGGATAGTAAAAATACGTCCCGCAAAACATGATTTTATTTTATAAACATATAAAATAAATAAACATGATTCAAAAAATATAAAATGTATGAAATTTTATGTCCATCGTACATTTTTAATTTTAATTTTTACTTTTTTTACTTCCGTTATAAATGTTTACTCATTCCTAGTCAGCCCGTCGTACCACTGGTCTCAATGAGATTTTCTATTTATCTATTCTTTTTATGCTTTGATAATTTTATCGAAACTTACTTGAGAATTGAGAAAACTTGTAGATTTCTGAACAATCTATACTAAAATTGTTTATCCCATATATTAATGATAAAATACATAATCCACACATGGAACTTTTTGAACTTGCTTACTGGCAGCAAAAAAAATGCTATAAAAAATATGTTTTTTATACAAAGTACCCCATTGTAAAATCCATAACTATAAACAACTAATTTATTTATTGGTTAATAATTCATTAATCAAAATGCTATAATTAAGTTTACTCGTAATCCAAACGAGACATCCTCTAATAAACCACAATATTTAATAACCACATTAATTATCATAGACTCGATAGAATTACTTTATGAATGTATTATATTATTTTATATTATTAGGCATGTTATGTTTAGGAGGTACCTAAACATACAGAAGGCTTGGTTGATGTAGCCTGCCTCGTCAATAATATTTCTAGCTGTCATTAAAATATTATGTTGATAGAATATGGTTCTAATAAATATATATATTTTTTAATGTATCTGCATTGGTAAATGAATCCGTGATTAAATTTAATCGACCTAACTAAATGGCAGAATAAATTCCATTAATTTTATTGTATTACAAGTATAAATTGTTATCATAATTTAACTTAGTATTATAACTCCTGCAGAAATGTGTATATTTATTGTTTATTTTCTAGTCCAATAACCGACAGAGTATAAGTATAAATTACAGTTAACAACTAACTTTTGTAGTCTGAACATCTATAAATTACATACAACTTATCTTGACATAAATCGAGATTAGGTATTCAAAAAGTTCATCGCATCTGATACACAGTTCTGTCAGTTTTGACGATAAGCATAATATAAAATGGATAAGTATGCATTAAATAAATTTATCTACTGCGGTACTACCTCATTTTTTTTCATACATTTTATTGAGCATAATATAGTGATTATAATTAACTCATAATATGTATAATTATTGTGTACAAAATATCGTTTCGAGATCATTAAAGTTTATCGACTTGTCTATACAAACTACGTTTCAATATTACTACTCTCAATGATCAATTTGACCGTACACAGCAACTTTAAATAGTCGACCTAATATACCATTATATACCATCTCAGTATAGTACAGTTGCTACTCCCGAACCCTGATGTCCTGACCGCTTTGCGATAAACTATTTGAATGTTATGTCCATTTAATGACTGATCATTAGATAAAAGTGACGGGTGGATCCCTATGACTCTATAACTATAAGGCAACATTTGAAAGTGATATACTGTAATAAGTTATGTATTGAAAAACAACAAACTAAGCGAGAAATTTAATCATTCTGACACGCTCAACCACAATATATTTCCAACACGCCAATTTACAAACCAGTCGAGTTTAAATTGAAGAGCCAGTAATTGATCTACATAAAATATATCGAGAGGCCAACTTCGTAATCAACAAAAATGAGAGAAGTGAAAAATTTGAGTCTGCAAACGTATCCCGATCCCACGTAAAATAAATGATTTTAACAAATATGACGTATTTGTCAAAAATCATAAATAGTTGAATAGCGATTTATATAATATATAATATGTTGGGTAGTAACATGTATTTTAATAACTATATTTTTCCTTGTTTAGGTACCTAAATAAAACAGAAAATTAATTATCACAGTACTTATACTATATATAATATTTTACTGTCATTAAACGAAATATGTTTTTTTAATATATAAATGGAATATAATGAATCATTACATGTTGGTAAACATTATAAATTAAAATCATAATTTTTATTGAATTTTGTAGCTATTTTATTTTTTTTAAATGTCATAGGTGTGAAGTTACGATTTACATATTTTAATGTTTTACAAAAGTTGTTCACACTGGATTTTTTTCTAACAATAATATTACTAAAGTTCGAACAATGTTTCAAACTAATAAAAGTTTCTGCGCCAAACTGCACATGGTATTTATGAAAGAAAAATAGAAATATCTGTTAACGTATTACTATGCGTTGTGAAATCTGCAATCGATTGAAAAATAGGAAACTTAAAATAAAATAAGAATACTATATCGACCGTCGTTATTTATTAATGGATTCCAAAAACAAAAAAAAAAAATGGTAATTTTTCTCAATAAATAAAACTTTCTTGATCTAGGATCAAATAAATAAATGAACAACAATCAGTTACAAAAGGTTCAATTAAATCATATGAAAAAAAAAAAATAAAAAAAAAATATAAAAATATAATAGAACGCACCGTGTTTGATAGAACACTAATCAATTCACCATTTTATAATACTTTCCAAAAATTAACAGTAATAATAACATTATGTTGATGAATAGAATAATTTATCTATTAATACTATGCATTTTTAATCAACAAATAATTATGTTACTATATTTAATCGTAATATTGACTGTCATTGTATATTTTTATTTAATTATTATTTATTATTATTATTTTACTATGTTACTGACGAAGGTATATGCTTTTAGTTGTATTTTAATAATAATACTAGGTAGTTACCTAAATAACCGGTTAAAGTTATCAAAAAAATCAAAAAAATCAAAAATACAAATATTTTTTAAAATATATTCATTACACGTCTGAAAATGTAAACAAAAAAAATCACTTGGTAAACACGCAAAATTATCCATAGCACCTTATTGGTCGTTAAGTCCATTTTCGTGGTCGTTGTTGTATAAGAGTATATTTTAAGTACTCGTAAAATTCTCATGATGCCAAAAAGGTAGCACATACAGGTTTTCTTCAATCCCTTCTATTTTGACATCGACCTTTTTAATGGCTCAATTTTGTCCACATGAAACAGGTAAAATCTGTTATTTTCTGTGTGGATTATATAAAATAAAGAACCCACCTAAACTTCATATGCATGATACATCAATAATGGTATATCAAACTAGACTATTATTGGCAGATATTACCGAAACTTATTAAAGCTACTCTTAAATTACCTACAAATGTAAATATATATCTTTACAAAGAATGTTGGTAGTTGTATACATATTTTTAAGCGCATTGGTTTAAATATTATAATACATGGTAATAACTAAATAATAATAATAAATTAATGAAAAAAAGTATATATAATTAAGAACAAATTGAAGAGGATAGAGAAAATTTAGACCAGGCGAGATGAACCGAAAGTAGCAAAAAAGGAATAAGTAAGAATCTTGAATCGTAGAGGAAATGAGAATCAAACAGTATAATATACAATATTGTGATCGAGAGTTAAACGGAGGATTATTAGTAGTTATTTATTTCAAAAATATCAAACTATGTTAAATAACTAAGTTTTCTGTTTAATATTCCATATATAACTATCCGGTGTCGGGTGTTTAAAAACATATAAACATGTTAGTTGTTCATATATGTACACACACCAATATGTAGATATAACCCGGTGTACTGAAAGTCACACACTTTGTTATCGACAAAAACAACTGTAGAATATTATGCGAAGTAAAACTACATAATAATTATTCGGTTAAAAATGTAATTAAAATCAAATCAACGGATTACAAGGAGAACAAAATAGCATATGCTGTGCTTGACATACAATATAAGTATGAACAAATCACCAAAACTTCAGAGGAACTTAGACTACCTAGTTCAACTACTGATTTAATTTTAATACGTTTAATGTATTTTGGAAATTTCGTTCCAATATAGTTTGGTTCAACGCGCAAAGTTTGAATATATCAATAACAGGGACGAGAGTTAAAAACGTGTGTAAGACTTAAGGTTCTACTGCACAAAAAAACTCATATGGAAAATTGTAAAAATCAATTGTTCCCCTTGAGTAGGTTTATATTACTTTTAATAAAGTTGTTTGGACATATACAGCTAGAGTGCCTTATGGTGTATGTCCCAGACAATACCGTTTTTCTCACTTGTTTTATTGAAAGTTATTTGTAGATGGATAGCGACATTTTATACAACCAATGTGTTTTAACTTCAAAAAGATTGTCTGCAGTGTTTTTAAAAAATTAAAAAATGTAACCATTTTCATATGGTAGGTAAATTAATCTAATAAAATTTGTTTGTAATCAAATATTTATAGTTATTAATTATTTTAATTTCCAATTTCAAGTATTTTTTATAGCAATAATTAATATTATCTTCTGGTTAAATAAGAAAAAAATAAGAAAATGTCTTTTTCACAATAATTCTTTTGAAATTATAATAATATTCTGTGTTATTCATAAACTTGTATTCTTAATAAAACTAAAAATTAAACATTTAAAATAACCAAAATAGTTTAACAAACAAATTTTGAATAACCGAATAATAATATAATATACCTATAAACTATTTTGGTTGTAAAACATATATAAAAACTTAAAATAAATTAAATTATATTTTGTTAAAAAATTACACACACGTATTTTTGCTTTTAAAGGAGCTAACACCCTGTAAAAAAAAATAAACTTTTTTGAATACTTTAAAAACAATTTCATTGAAAATAATGTTTTTTGTATGGCTAAAGACAATGCTTTTAGAATATTCAGTATTTAAATAATACCTTACTCCTGAAAACTGCAAAATATATAACAATTCAAATTGGAAGGATGGAATTTAAAAACAATTGAAATAAGATAGGAAATAAAAGGACTAGTGCTTAATTTATTCTCTTCAAAAAATCGTTAATGAACAATGGTAGGTATAAATTTATAATAAATAATTTAGCTTATATTTTGAGAAAAATAATTCATTGTAAAATTGCTTCTTCAAAGAAATTCTGAATAAGATAGTTAAAAATAATTTATACCCTTTGATCAAATGTGAAGACTAAATTTAAGTCTTTTTCAAAACATCCTACAATTTATCATAAAATTATAGAAATATTTTTTAGACAGTACTTATTTTTGATAATTGTTTTTTTTTTTTTTAGTAGGTAGCATAATTGTTAACATGCGTTAAGTCACAAATCCGTTAATTATTCCCAATATACCTATTTACCGATATATTTACCTATTTTTTAGTAAATACTCAAAATAACCAAATATTTATATTAGAGTAGGTATCTAGAGGTAATCGAAATCAAATTAAAAAATTCCAGTTCAATCGTTTTTATATTTTTTTGTAACTAAGACAGGAGTGATATCACTAAAACATAAAACTGTAAACAGAAACTCTTGAATATTTTGGTATAATCCATTTAAAAATTAAGGGGACTGAAGACAATATATAAATCAAATAACCTACACAAAAACATTGAAAATACCACATAATACAGTTTTTTCAAACACTATACTTATAACCAATTGAATAAGTTATAAATATTTTCACTGTTCATTTTCCTCAATATAATTATATTGTTAATTAATGCCCGGCAGTGGAAGTCAAACGGTGTGGATTAGAGGGATGGATCCCCATGACCTTTTTCTAAATGTTTGAGAGCTGATAACTATAAATTATATTTTTCATAATTAAATAGTGCATGTTAAAAAATCAGCCATATCCGCCCTTGACAAAATCTTTTGAACGCCACTGTTGCCCGGCGACAACGATTATTTATGTTATTCAATAATAGAAGAAAAAAAACATCATTAGGTAACATGATAAAATATTTTAAAATGAACATCCAATAAGTTAAATACGTTAATTTTACATTTTCCAAATATAATTATTTGAATACCATTAGACAACTCGGACTTGCCTACTCAATAATAATTACTGACATACGCCATAAATAATTTATATTGTGTGCGGTGTGCCTAATATTGATTACAATAATTATAGTTTTTAGAAGTAACCATAATTTAAAAAAAAAAATGTTCAGATAAGCCATTAAATATATTAAACTTGCGTCAGGTGCTTATTGATCTTATAGAAGTCTGTTTTATGGTCCTATAGGTCACATTAATTACTGTCTGTAAAATTGTAAGGAATGCCACACAGTGCATAATGCATATTACATATTTATTTGCATTACCACTTTACTCAATTACTATTTGGGTATACCCAAACTATAGTTACCAAAATGTGTATAATTTAATTAGGAACGGTTTATATAATATTCTATACGAATACTCGCCATTATTTAATCCATACAATAAAGAAAGGATCTTAATCTATCGAATGATAAATTATTCGACCGGCATAAGAATCGTAATAGAATAAATCATAGAACTGTTTCGATAATGAAAGGGTTTGAATAAATAACTAGAAATAAGGCGATACCGTATAACAATCGTTCTCAGTTTCATCCAATAGAAATTTTATCATTAACTCTACGGATAAACGTTTCACTATTGGCAACCGTCAATCAAGTATTTCCATAATCTGTTCAAAAACTCGTTTACGATGCATTAGCTAGATTGTGCATTGGTTCATTAGGGTTCAAGAAGATACCATATTATATTTACTAAAGAATGGAATGGATTAAACTAAACAGACTGTGTTAATTGTTAATTGTTCACAATCAATTGACAACGTTTATGTGAAAACGTTAACGATCGACACAAGTCTTTACACAACTATAGCAATTTAAAAATTATTGTTTTTTAATTAAATAGTTTTTAAATGTTTTCAAATTTTAAAACTTATTCGCTTGTGCAAATAATATTTTTTTCATAACTTGTAGTAAATTATGACTCAATTATTTTCGTAGAAACTCGTGGCTCTTTGCCCTTCATTTCATTATACTTACATAGTACAATTCTATTTTCATATTTAGAATGCTGCACGTTATTATTAATCAATTACGTTGATATCATTTCACCCAAAATTAATGAACAAATTCAAATGAAACTATATAATTATCCACTATCAGGCATGTTATAAAAAAACCAATATATTTTATAATATAATTTAATAATAATATGAAAATATAATTTTTATATCTCTAAGTTCTGATCTTATATTTATTGTAAATACAGCAATACGTATACTTTTAAGTTTCTAAACACACGTTTAGAACACATCATCATACCCCATTGTGTCAGTCCGTTAGTTACCAGTACATATAGTTACAATTGTTGACATTAATTTTTCAATTTTAATATTAGTATTATGGGACACAGCAAAAATGTCCAATACCCATCATATCCAAAGAATTCAGTCGAAAATCCCTTGTATCATTTCAAAAGCTCCATTTTATGTCTCAAATAAATCCCTCCACTCTGATTTAAAAATATCTACAGTCACGGAATTAGCCAAACTACATTACAAACGCTTCAATAATCGATTATAATATCGTCATCCCAATCCATTTATTTTTCAATTCCATAACATCCATATCCACACCTGTTAAGCCCAAAAAAAGATTGAAAACATAGTGGTGTCGTGACCTGCTTACAACAGTATATTTCATTAGCTATAATTATGTAAAATTATGCAAAAAAAATATAAAAAATATAAATGCAAGTGCATAAGTTAGCTATTATAACTATCTATTAATGAAGTACCTCCACTGGGAGGTCTCTTCACTCTGTGTTTCCTGTGTGTACTAAAATAATATAATCAATTAAGCTTATTGTTTAAAGCTTGTAACAGATTGCTTAATAAAAAATTATGAAAAAAAAAAAATATTTATATTAATATTCAAACCTGATTTTAAACAAAAAATGCACTTAATTAAGCTCTTAATTATGAAAATATTTTAATACTACAGTTGAACAAATAAATAGTTAAATAACAGTTCTATTAAAAGTATAAGGTCATACTAGACAGTATAAAAAATACCAAAATATGAGTATTTAATATTGATTCATATACTATATAGACAATATTAAACAAGTCAGGAAAGTTCATTCTGCGAGCATGCTAAATTCCCGGTTTCTAAATATATTTTTAAATTACAATGCAATAAACTACAATTCCATACACAATATTGATTAACTTTTATATTTTTTTACCTACGTTTGAATACATCTATTCATATTTTGATAATTCTAATACTGGCTGTTATGAATTTACAGAACCGTTATTAACTATTTATTTGTTCAACTGTGATATTAAAATTAAAGTTAATAAGATTCTAGTTAAGTGTGTTTCTAGTTTTTTGTTTTGAATTATGAATACTTTTATTATTCTGCAAAAATCAATATCAACAATCGTGACTACGTACTTGTAATTAACGGACGGACGGGCTCAACAATGAGTGTGTCTCTAACCTAATATAGTTATAAAGTATATTACCTGAAAGTTTTTAACGGTTAATACTAGCACTTGATTCGTGAAATTTCATCGAAAGGTTGACCTATATACACAAGGTGTAATCATTATTGTCTTACGGATTATACATACGTATTTTTCATTCTATAATATTTTTTTCTCGGAACTCTTTCAAAAAAAAATCAGTAAAGCTCGCTCTGAGAGCGTACACACTAAATCATGCTAAGTACCCGGTTTCCAAACGTATTAAATACAAAGCAATAAACTATAGTTCCAAATACGATTTAATAAGAATTTAACCTTAATATTTTGTCAGTATATTTTGGACAGCGTGAATCTATATTAAATATCAATTAAACAATAAGTTATTATCATAATTACAACAACAGTAATTCAATACCTAATACAAACAATCTCAACTATGTGAAGTAACTGCAAACAGTAGTTAATAAATAATTAATATCCTAATACCAACGATCATAATAACTATGTACTGGACGAACGGGCTCAACGGGAGTACAATGTGTTCTCAATTTATGTTTAGTAATCTAAAAGTAGGTACAAAAATAAAAAAGGTCGTTAAATTGTGTTTGGAATTGTAGTCTATAGCGTTGTATAATATTAGAATACACTTAGAAACCGGGAATTTAGCACGCTCGCTTGTTTAGATATTAAACCTCTACATAACATAGACAATATTTGTGTCTATAAGATACAGTAATTTGAATAAATTCTTTGTTATAATAAACTGTGTTGGAAACATATTTTTCCATTGTTTATGCCTAATTGGTAGTTTAAAATAATATAAACTTGTAAGCATAAATAATAATTACAAACATAATTGATTATGTGGTGTTACGTCATAATGTAGTAAATTTAACTGGAGCCCCTATATGCCAATATTCAATAACGAGTAAAATATGGCCAATATAACGAACCGTGACATGTAAAAAATAAAATGATAAATAGGTAGGTGCCCAATAATAATAATTAAGAAATACGGTTTTACAGTTTACTTCATATACTTGCTAATACGTCACGATTCCACATTTCCACTTCATTATGCACACATTTAATTTATTTTGGTTAAACATAGCAAATAATTTCAAACCTTATCCACTCATTGGTCGATCATTGTAATAGTGAAATACTTGAAATCTTTAATAAACTCCAATAGTTTGCATTTTAATATTCAAAAACTTACTGTTTTCATAGATTTTAAACGTACATTATTTTATTCCGTAAGTATGCGAGAAACTGTAATAGAGTAAAATAGTAAAATTCCGACTATTGACAACTCTACAAATAAATAATATTATCAAATTTGATTAGAAATGAGTAATAACATAGATTAACCCACACTTGATTATCAGCTCAATAGTAATCACTGAACTAAAACTATCAGTGATAGTAATATAGCGCCGCCCATAGTATGGTATAATAATAATATGCAATGTGTGTATATTTTAATCCATGCTAATAATTTTAATAACATAATTTATTAATATTTTTAATTTTCAACAAGTTATTCCCAAATAAAAATAAATTAATATAATTTGATACAGAACATACTTCTGTATTGGCTGAATAATATTGCGTTGTACCAATATTTTATAAAAAAAAATTAATATATTCAATAAAGTGTGTTTAGGCTCTTGCAAGAGCGAATACATTAATGATATGTTTTACCTATACTTATCAGCGGATGAGTGATGACTTTTTGTCTGAATCCACGTACACGCCTAACACGTAGGGCAATGATACTAGCATAAACTCATAACTTATTATAATACGATAACTCATTAAACGAACGATTAAAACAAAACAATCGTTATGGATTGTTAATGATAAGTATTAGAATGTTATAGGTATACGTATATGGTCCAAATATTCATGGCTCGTCAATGTATAAACCGATCTATGTAGAGCCAGTTTTTATTTTTAATCGTCATATTATTGTACAGTGTATACACATTTTTACAAACGATATAGTGATAGCAACCATGACAGTGTTTACTTTGATCTTTTATTTTTAAAATTTTTTTATTATCTGCCGTAATTATACATTTTCGAGTCGTTTTAATCGTCTTCCAAAGTTTGCTCCGGCAACAAACGTTGATTAGGTATAAAAAATAACTCGTCGCCACTGACCAAAGGTCAAAACAAAGTTATAGGTAATGTAGATGTTCTATGATTCATATCACATATATACATTGTATATCTTATACTTCACACGTAGACGTATTTATATAGACGGTGTAACTAAGAAGTATTATGTATATATTTACCCGCACGTCATTATAAAATAAATATCGAATTAGGTACTATAGTGTACCTACTAAAATTACTATTTTATATGTACTTACTATACGATACATATTATACTTCTATTAAATACAGATGTATCTCCAGTATAAACTTCCGTAAACAAGAATGATGAAATAAAAATTAACCTAAATACACTTACCAACCTGTTACCTATATAATATAATAGGTATTGCATTCATTTCCAATAAATATTTAAAATTGTTTTTTTTTTTAAAAAAGTGTGACATTCACGTCAAACTTAGTAGCAAGAATACTTATACAATTTCAATATTTAATTTAATAAAGTTCGATCGATAATTTAAAGTTTTTAATTTAAAAGTTCAAACTTTACGTATTGTGTTTATAATTTACTATATGGGTTTTATCATTATATAATATAGCATATTACCTATGTGGCTATGTAGTTACAACATTTTTATAATTATGTTACTTTTTAGATAACCACATTACACCTTATAATATTTTAAAAATTTGAGAACAATATTCATGGTAAAACATTTAAATTAATTAACTCTTTTAATTTTAAACAATAAATATAAATCTGAATATATTGATGGGTATGTATAATTTATATAACCACACAGTTCAATATACGATAACGATAATGGAAATCTTCTGAGTTAATGTTCCTGACTAAGTATACAATGATAAGAGGGAACCTTAAAAGGGATTTACACAATCGTCTATATCACTTTCAATATATTTCATCTGCAATTTCCCGCTTTCGTAAGACAAATACAAGAATGTTTCCCTAACATCACACACTTCTAAATCTAGTGGTTATATATTAACTTACTGTTCACCAAAGTCTTCAATAAAATCAATCGTACCTAGGTATATTTTATTACACCATGAAGATAATTAATTTAATATTTTAATACATACTATTAAGCTTATAATCAAGACAATACCCTTAGTAGTTGAGGCTCCAAAAAAATAAAGAAATAAAAATTGTGTTTTAAGTTCGAACAAGTTTAAGAGTTTAAACAATTTAGACAATTTAAGACACAAAAATAAACTCAAAGGCGTTTTTTTAGCCTTCATATTTTAGTAAAAACAAATATTTAACAATAGAGTTAAATAGAAGTATATAAACTATACGCCTAAACTTAGAGGCAAAATAATCACACGGGATGTAGGCAAGATACATTACACATGAGAAAAAAAAATATATACATACCTAATATATTAATAAATGGACCCAACATTGAGGTAGGGCCGTACTACATTATGAACATCGAACGAAATTATTATATTTTATTGTATAATTTAATATATAATATAATATACATATTACCTATAGGTATCGTATGATTTTTAATAAGATGCTCGCAATATTTTTTAAAATACAAAACGTGTAAGTACCTATGTATTTTAATCACAAAACAATAACGAAAAAAGGTTTAAAAATTAAAAAAATCATGAACACGTAAGTAAAAGCTATAATTTTTTCCACCGCCAAAATGTTGCCACTTGAGGCATTTGCCCCTTTCGCCTTCTTCTAAATGTGCCACTGCATTGATGAAATTAGACCTAGGTGGTAGGTATTAATTATAGTCTCATAGATGACAATTTTTTTTTTATTTGAGTATATTTTACATATTATGTAATATTCAATTTATACTTAATATTAGTAATTAGTATTATAATAAAACGCACATTATGCATCTAGCTATTCACAGCACATTTTATATCCAAGACGTCTTGGTAGATCAACCGAGAATTGTGGGAGCTGCGAGATTTTTGACAAGTGGGTTGGTGTGGGAGATGGATGATTGTAAAAACGTTTGTAAAATATTTTTGCTTCATCGTGGGCTGTTTTTAAGGGCCGTTCAATAATTTTTTTAATGCAATGTTTCGGAAAGTTTGAATTTTATATAGGTATGTTAGAATGTGAAGCTTTAACGGAATCAAAATTGATGGATATTATTGAATTTTCATCAGCAAGCACAGTATTTAGAGCAGTGGAATTTTTTTGCAAAACTGCATAGTGAAATATACGCAACCTCGGGGAACACCAACTGAGATATTTTCAATACAAGGAAGCACATAACTGAACTGAATATGATAAATACAAGTGTTTGGTGCTTGTATATATAATTATTTTATCATTTAGCATATTATTGTGTTAATCAAGGTACTATAACTCCCTTTAATCATTTTCGAAATATTTTTCCTCATTGAAATTTATTCATTCTTTCTTTTCTTATCTTTCCCTCATTAAAATACTATAAATTAATCAAACTTGCTCCTCGTTTCACTATAATTGTAAATTGTAATACTTCATTAATTACCATATTATTTTACCGGCCATATGGTATCATTTATATCATTTATATATTATCTGATTTTTTTTATTGTTATTTTGATAATTCTATAATTTGTATAAATAAGTTAATTGTTGAACTGTAGTAGTTAAGGAATAGAAGCTAATAGAATAAACAAATAAATAAAAAAAAATGGTATTAATTATTTTTCGATGAAATTGCTAACAGATCGGATAAAATATAATATTAACTTTAAAAATCCAATCCATGTTAAAATGATAATATAATTTAAAGCCACAAAAGTGTGATACTAAAACAAAAATTCATTAATGTAATACCAGTGGCTTTCGACAAGTAATCCAAAGATTTTAGATAAAACCGTAACTACACCACTACACCAGTATATATTTTAAAAGTTTGACGCAGTGAAATCGTCGTCCACAATATGTTGCGGAATTCGGTTAAGGATCGACATCGAACTGTAACGGGCGTTTTCGCGTCGTCTTATAAATTAAATTTATTTTTATATATTTGTCACACGTATTGGAGCGCTGCGTCGGATCGGATATATAATACGACGGAAATTCAACCGTGCGTGCACGAACCTCTACAGCGAAAATTACCTATTCTCATCGGATGGCTTATGTGTACTCCCTCGGCGACCACCATCTCCGCAGAAACTTAAATCGTTCACCCTTCTCTCCCTTCCAATATCAGGGGTCACCATAACGCTGTCATCCGGTTGGCGTGTGCACAAACTCCAGTATGCGATAATCAAGCAATCACTGTAGGTACACAAAATGCAATAATAACTTAATTTAATATAATATTAATATGTAAGAAAAACAATATACATATATGTATATAACGGGAAGATATCAGTGTATAGGTATTTTTAATATTAAAAATTCAAAATGGAAAATTTAAAAAGAATGTATAAACCTAACCTAACATTTTATTATCATAACAGTCATCAATAGGTTCGAATATTCTATACCAACTACCATGAGTCCACGACGAATAAAATCGAATTTGATTAGAGTAAAATAATTTACCGCGAGGTTATTGAAGCCAGGATTCTCGTTACCGTGGGGGGGGGGTGGTATTATTAACAGTGAATGTCAAATCCAGACTTTAGTGCTAATTATCCAGTACTCCGAAACCTAATTGAGCCAATAAATGATCAATATATTGGAGTACAAAAGTCATATATATGATGATCTTGATTAATATAATTAACTAAAGTAATGAGCGCCAAAAAATATGCTTCAACCGCAACTCGGCAACTCAATCAATTTTTTAGTTTAATATTTTATATCATTTATTCTTATTTATTACATGTATTATCATATAATATTTTACTTTGTTATTATTATCTTTTGCACATATAACGTATACTAAACTATCAAAGTATTGCCTATCTTTCACTAACATAAAATATATTTAAAACAATATACATATAGGATAAATTTATTATCAGGGTAATATGACTCTACCATGTGACCAGATTATTTGATAATCTTAAATTTAATAATTTTGAGACAAGTATTTCCCATATAAAAATAAAAATAGAATCAATGTTTTGTTTTTTTGTACACTTTGAATTGATAAAATCTAAAATCAATTCCACTCATTTAATAATTAAAGGTCGCAGAATAAAATTTAAACTTTTTTTTGAATTTAATAATTTACATAATATACAATTATAACCATCAGATAAAATAAATAGATAGTTAAATATACCTATTCAAATTTAAAATTTGTTTTTAGAGTTTCTTCGTATCTAGTTAATGAATCATTGGACGATATTTTGTTTGTATTCAATTTTGTATTATAGTATATTAGTAAACTCTTAGAAAATAACACTCATAATGATGATTAACATTTATCACTTCTAAATATATTTAGAAAATTGAATATAAAGAACCTTGAAATGTATAAAAGACACTAAATTATCCCAAGAATCAACTGTGTGACGTTAGTTATGTTTACTTTTTATCGAGACCTTATAATATGTAACTAAAGAATTGGCACTCAATCTTATATGCTAGAATTCAATATTATATTATACACATAATAAAATGGGTGTTAGACACTTATTATGCCAACATAATGCAATTTCCATATAGTCTATTAACTGAAAGCATACAAACACCATGTATATACCTACTAGACTTTTTATATGAATTATTCAACTTAACATAATATAATTCACGTGATTTACAAGAAGTATAGAAAAAAACAAAAGTTAATTTTTTTTATTCAAACATTACAATACAGACAGCATTTACTTACATTTAGTTTTAAGCTTGAATTAATTATTAAATTTGTTCTTGATATTTAAAAAAATATCTAAAATATTTGGTAATTTATTTTTTAAAAAAAATATCAAAAATTACTGTTTAGCTATTTAATTAAATCAAAAAGAATTAAAATTATGAAAAAAAAATCATTTTTTTTTTCCATTTCAAATAAAATAAAGTAAAATATGAATTATTTATATGGGTACATCATGAATAAGTATTACATTAACAAGGTAATAAAACAGGACTTAACAAATCCCTTAGCATTTATTCAAAGTTATTAGATATTTATATGACTTAATTATTTTTATTCCTTACCAAATAAATTATTGTTTTAAACATTGTCTAGAGTTAATAAATTAAAGAAACACGGTTTTAATTTGGTATGGTAATTTCAACAATTCAATTTAACGTTAAATACAAGTATAAAATATTTGAGAACATTAATGTTCTAAATCTAACATTAACCTAAATTTAACATTATTAACATAATCAATAAGCCACAAGACATAATTATACTTTATAATGTATTATATTATAATATTTACGTACAAAATTATCAGTCAGTAATTCATTTAGTATAAGTCATAATTATAAGTTTTATACTTTCATAATATTCTGTAGTATGGAAATCACGAAGCTGTGTTTAGTTATCTTTCGTAACTAACCCACTATCTATTATCTATTATAAAGTATTTAAACTAAAGCAAATTTAATTTATACACACGGACCCAGAGCCTACATGCAGGACTAACAGAATATGCGTCCACGGTGGTGCCGATTTCCTCAGTCACCGATTCGAACCTGGCCACGGGTGGCCTCTTTTACTTAGCAGAAGACTATACCTACCCAGAGGGCAGAGACATAATTACTCCACCCCCCCCCCCTTATTAAGAAGGCAACAAAAAATGACTGATCAGTAAAACACAATCCTAGAACAGAACGTTCTAAATTTTTAAAATAAAAAAAGGGACAGGTCGCTGTTGCAAAAAAGAATCGAGAAACCCGTTCTGCTGTATAGTAGATATCAAGTGTATTTCGATATTAAGTGGGTAAACTGTACTGGAGTCTGGAAGTGTTACACTTTAGTTGAATGATTAATTATTGACATTTGAAAAACGATTCTGAGCGGAGACCGTGCGGTCTATCGACCTAACTGTAAGTATATTTTAAGATATTTTTATTGCTATACCTTATAAATAAATATTACAATAGAATAATTATTTTTGGCCAGAACCATCGCATTTATTATATTATTTTGGTAGTATAATATTATACTATTTATAAAATAAATTTTTGTTCTTCTACGTAATCTTTAAGTCAATGATGACTTACATTAGGACGGTGTGCATAGGTTCACGGTGTAAATAGGGTTAAAATTGATATCAATATTTTGAAAATTTCATTGTGTAGGTACAATACAATATAAATATGTATGTAAAAGTATCAAGTCCCCAGAAATAATATTTTTGAATGATAACGAAATAGTCAAAAACATTTTTTTTTCATTTTAAAATAATTTCATCAAATATAAACTTCAAATGTCAATACAAAAATTATGCATATCTACTTTAATTTTTAAGTTTAATAACTATTTACTAGTTAAACTAGAAACTTTTAATAATATTTTCAAGCCTAAGGCGTTCAAAATGAAAAATGTATACATTTTTAGCTATAACATAATTTGCAGATTTTCGGGATAGTAATGTATTTCCCCAACCTTAAAACTTAAAATACTTATCACAAAAAGTTGTAAGTTATGTATATTTAATATTTTTACCTTGCTATAAGAACAATTTTATATTAGTATAATTCTACATACCAGTTTTGATGGGTTATAATGATAGTTAATTTAGCAATTATATTTAGAAATAAATTTTGTCAGGCAAACCTGTTTCCACAAAATAAACAAATGTTGCCAAAAACAGAAACCTTTTGATGTAAAATTATGTTTAACGCTTTTGAACTGACGCGATAATGTATCTTGAAACACTAACATTGTATCGCCAGTTTGGATTATGTCGTGGACTTTAATCCACATTGTCTCCTATTTGTCGCAGCTTTGACAGGAAACAAGAATTTTGCTGTTTAGTAGTTGACTTGATGTAATCCCGGCATAACGTGCGCCAATTTAAAAAAAAAACAGCAGTAGTGACTAGTGAGCTACTTTTTTTGGAAGTAGCTTTAATGTTAGTTAAATAAATGAAACAAAATTACGTGAAGTTTTTCCGTTATGCACCTTATGGTTTCACATCAATATTTTATTGAGAGATATACCTACTATATTTTTAGGTTCATAAATATTCCGGTACACAAACAAAATTGTGACGGTAACTGGGTTCAATAATTTATTGATAGGTACTGCAATGATATTATATTTCAAAATATTATATATATATATATTTATTTATGATAAATATTATGAAAATATATAGTCATCAGTTACTATAAAATATACATTTTGACGTATAATAAAGAAGTTAACCATATTTTATTTTATATTTCTTTGAAATTATCTGATGTAAGGATATTTTTTTTTATTATTATATACGTGTTTTGACTTATAAAATGTAAATATTTAAATAACCATGTAAAATAACACTAAAAATTGTAGAAATGGAAAAATCACTCAACATACTAATCAGACACCAAAATAATTCTGGTTGTGGTGAACTACAGTAGTATTTTTAATGAAACCTCACCAAATCTTAAATAAATAATATAAGCAATTGAATGAAATTAAAACTAAAAAAAAAAAATTACCACTATACGCTTAGTGGTGTGGCGAAGCGGGGTTATCGTAAAATTGACGACTTTGAGCGAATGGGATGCATGTGTGGTGTGTGGTGTTGGATGATTGATAGACGACAGAGTTAAAAATATTACAGAAGAATAATTTTCAAGATGAAGTTCATTATTCTCATAAACGTATGATTTGTGAGTCTTTATCGGATTTTAGGTGGGTGGACTCGTATAACACTTGATTAGTGGTATTTTAAGTTTGGCCCGCTACAGGCTATAGCGAAATAAAAAAAAAATTAATCAAAAGAGATAAACCCATGGAAACGTGTCATAATTTAGATCGTATACGTAATTGCATAAAAAATGTTAATGACAGATTTTAATACAGGCGGTATAAAATTTGTTGACTAACTAGATTAGATTTAACTTATGGTTTTTAAAGACATTGGCTTTGAACTTATGAGAGCAAAACGATGTATGTCCCCTTACAAGACGTGCTTATAAACAATATAAGAAAAATAAGATAACGTATGGAAAAAAATTAATAAATATTGAAAAAACATCAGGACATCGCAATAAATAACATTGACAAAATCAACGAAATTCCCTTCGGCTAAGTATTGAACTAAACATATTACATAATAATACAGAATGAGACCAAATCAGATTATTAAGTATTAGAAGGTCGAAAAAAGCTATAAAATCAAACCATAAACATAAGTTTAAGAATTGTATTTTATCTTTTAAAATATAAAGATAGAATATTTAAAATTAAACTCAATAACAGATATGGATAATTGATTAAATTATAATAAATACGATGCCACGTGACATTTAAGGTGATACTATTATATACCTACTATACGCATTAGCTATCAGTGACTTAATAACAGTACGAATTATGTATATATTATTTGTTTAAAAAATCAATAAGTGCTTTAAACTTTTTACATTTTATATCTTAGTGATCGTGAGAACACAATCATTATTCCTACGATTTATAGGTATGCACTTTATTCAGTACCACATAAGTGCGTACTAATTATAAATACGTCACCGTTTAATGTTAAAGAGTATTTAACTTAGTTTATAATTATTCTTTATTACTTTGTTTAAATTTACGATAAGTATTATACTTTAAAAAACAAATCAATAAACATACAGTATTATATAATATTCGTATTGTATGAAAAACCAACCTTATATTTAGCCACTGTCAGGTCGACTCTATCAACTTGGCTTCGTTCAACAATTCGCTTAAAAATTTGAAATCCTCTTCCGTGCAAGGAAATTAAATTTTTGTGTCGTTTTCACAAAATAAACAAAAACTGTTCGTGTTTAATACGAGATTAAAAAAAAAAGAACGGTCGGTACCTATATACATTTGAAATGCTTCAAGACTGAATCTTAAGATCTAAGTTTGTAACGAATGCTATATGTTTAACATTTGACTAAAAGGTTTTCATACTAAATACGGCTTTCTTTTCTTTACTTGAAAAAATATAATAAAGGTTTAACCAACCTTCTTTTTTCCAGAATAACTAATATTAGGTGTACCATTATAAACCATTAAAACAGCGGTTCCCAACCTTTTGAAAACTATTACCCATAAATCAGGTTAGATACCCCTCCCTCCCAAACAAAAAAATTGAGTAAGAAAAATAACGAAAACAGAATATACATTATGATTTTATTTATAATATATCCCAAACACTACAAACAACAATTCTATTATTACAAAATAACTTTTGAAATCATAGTACACACGACTGATGCAGATATAATAATAATAGATATGAAGCACATAAAACAAAAGAATAGTAAATCTTTAGGTAGGTACCATTCAAAAAATCGTGTTATACTCCTTGAGAGGTAAATACCCCAGGTTCAGAATCGCTGCATTAGAACATATATGGTGACAATACAATAAAGTATAATATATAAAATATCTGTAATATAAGTACTCACGATGACCAACTTCCGAAATTATCAACATTACAAGATTTCAGTAAAATTGTATACATACCTAATCAGGCTTATTACTTATAATAATAGTTAATATTAAGAAAGAATATCAAACTAAGAAACCTTTAATTGTATGAATAACAATCTGATTTGACATTGTTGAACCGACTACAAATCCTAGAAAAACTCACAAATCAATCACACGATGAATATTTGTTTTTTATAAACATAAAATATTAGTTATTGCTTTCGGGAAAATATATGTGTTATAAATTAACTATACCTATTCAAAATATACCCAACAAATTATCACGAAAAATACATATATAAAACTTTGTTTTAAAAGTAATTAAACGGATATATATATATAAAGCAAATATAATAATACAAATATATATAAATAATACATAATAATAATAATAATATAAATATATATAATACATTCAAAATACAAATACATTTTCAAAGTAGATATTTTGTACTTCACTGTTATATTATCTTTAAACAAATTAATGCATTTTTATCTCAAGTTCCTAAGTAAGCTCAAAATTCAAACTAATATTAGACAAAACATTTATATTTTTAAAAGGTAAAAATCTAGTAAAATATGTTTACAATTTTTGATTTTTAACAAGTTTAAAGAGTATATTGAATTTAATATGTTGCCCGTTTGGTCTAAAAACTTGAAAGTAACTATTAAGAGTTTTATGAGACATAAATACTTAGAAACATATTACAATATTTTTTAAAAATTGTAACGAAATAAACTATACTTTGTAAATACGAAATATTCTTAGTATCATATTTAGATTTCACAAAAGAATAGTGTAGAACTTTAATGGTTTTATTTTTAACTTTGAAAACATTTTTAATCATGAAATAAAACACTGATATAATAAAACTACTCTGTTTATTGCTTTTTTAAATTTATTCAGACCTAAACCATTAATGATCAGATTAAAACTACTCTTCAGATAAATATAAACCCTAAAGCTATACGTTTGTTCTATCAAATATTATAAACATATATATTTGAACCTAATAAAAGTCGTATTTTAAAAAACATCAATAAAAATAAGGTATATCTAGTCCTCAATGCGTTACAATCATAATTAATCAAGTTTATTCGATATTGGCTTCAATTTTAATTGTTACAATTCAACTAATGTGATAATTATTTATTGTTTTTAAACATAAGAACCAAACTGCAATAGATGATCTACAACAAGTAAGTGCTTGACGGTGTCATCCCCTTTTAACATACTATTTTTTTTTTTACCAAAATTCGTCAATCATTGCATTTGAAAATCAACTAGAGTGAAAATCAGTTAATCAACAAAATTATCATTGGGATGGTAAAAAAAAAAATTACAGCCAGTAACCATTTTAACTTTGGAATGTCCGTCTGCCCTATTCCCTTTTCACTGTCCGCTGTCAATTACTGAAACATGATATTATATTATTTTTTAACTCATTTAAACTGACGCATACAATAAATGTAATTTTCTCCATGGTGCATATTTAACAAGATTTATTTTGAATACATTTGTAATGTTACTACACGTACCAAGTATAGCAGCGAAGTGCGAAGTATTATAGTGCTTTAATTGCAGGACGTATCATGCAAGGACAGCCAGGCCTTCATCAAGCGTGAAAATGAATAAAACAATATTATCTTTAGCAGATTTTTGGTCTCCCCGGGTTTATTGTAAATGACATTTTGTGTTTACCGGACAGCAATATTTTCAGATAACACTACAGTAGGTAAATAACTGTATCAGCAATTACCATTATCAGTTATTTCGCAATCAAAATTTTGAGTCGTAAACATATTTATTTTTCTTGCCTACGTGGTCCGTACGGTATATGCGAGCAGGTTGCCATCTTAGCACCCTTGTTTTTAACATTGACCTCCCAATATACATTTTATGGGTCTTATAATATTTTGTTTTCAACTCGAAGATTTTATTTCAGACCACTACGTACCGGAGTGATGTGGCTTGTAGGATTCTGAAATCGTGAAATCGATTTCAAACGTTGTCTAAGTGGTGGCACGAAACCATAATAAATATGTGCACGCGTGATATACGGCAACCGATATCATGAAAGTACGAAGAAATAACAAGCTTTTGGTGAACGCGCTTTTGGTCACTAGCGAAGTTCAGCGAATCGTAACGTTCAAACGAGTACGAAATGTACAAACGTGTCAAATTTTTTTTTTGTATATTTTGTCTTGACCAATTGTGACGTGAAGGGTCGTGAATAACTTATGGTACATGAGTTCGTATTAAAATTAATTTTTATCGGATTGCTACATTATTATAATAATAATAGTATACTTATTGGGTACCAAGTCATATAATAATTGCTACAGGCGGTGACTATTTATTATTCTTAACACAAAAATTGTCTAAATCGTCACAATTATAATACAATAATACATAATATTATTATGTTTTATATTTTATTTTTCAAATAATGGGAATGATAGAATATAAGGCCTCGGTATATACGTTTGAGGTGTAACAGATATATATAAAATATCATGACCGGATTACCAATAGGGACTAAGCATCATAAAGCATCATAAAACATTCAACATAACGCTTTCAAATTATATGTGAATTACCTTGTCAAAAGTTAAACGTATACTTGAAAGTAATTTTTAAACAAAAATAAATAAATCTAAACGTGTAGGTTTAATATGGTAATCGCCCTTTTCCCTACATAAATCAAAATTAATATTACACTATTATACAATTTTTGGCTGAACTGAAACAAAATAGTTTTAAATTCTTATTTTTTGTAAATTATAAAACCGATAACACAAGTGGCGCCTTTTGAGTTTTTTAATTGGGGTGCCAAAAATTGTAGCTGGCCAATTTTGTTTTCATCATCGGGCCACTTGTTCTTCATAATAGTAAATAAATATATCTTTTGTGTGTAAAGCACCGATACGTACATATAAACTATATTTTATTATACCTACTATAACAAGAAAAAAAAAACATTATCTGGAAAGTTGGAAATAGCTTTAGTCGTGCAGACCAATCATACACAGCTACAAATAATAAATAATAATATGCTTTACCTAGTTTATTTCCATACATAATAATATATTATACATTTTTATATTTTATATACTTACACGCTACACTAGAGTGTCATAGATATAATATATATAGAATAATATATTTTAATTTTTACGCATAGGCCATCGCTCATCGGCGCAGTTGTACATTTTAAGACATGCCAATTAAAGACAGAAAACAAATAGGGGTGGCAAGGTACACTCTGCAACCCCCCCCCCCTCTAAATTACGCCCCCGGATAACACGATCAATATTAAAAAAGTAATAAATAGACAATCAACTATTTTCTGTAACCCAGTATAGAATTATATTCTTCTTTTCTCTATGTATCGATCAAGTCAGTTTCCGATTACTTCATGGCGTTATTCTAATAGGTACTATATCTTATGTTCAATTGCGGCTATAAATCCTTTATTGCCCCATTTTTCTCGTAATCTTGGTTTTCAAACGGGTCTGTTAAGTTTTGATTTTTCGTTTACACTTTATTTCGTTCCTTCCTAGTGCGACTATTTGAATGATATAATGCTTATACGAATACAATTTGTATGCTATTTGTACAAATAAAAATAATAATAAGTATATGCGGCCTTATGATACTTTACAAATTTGCATCATTTGACTTTATTTTATCTTAATACTTTCTTTTAATTATAAAAAGTAACTTTTAAGATGGATGATAAATACATTGTCGTAAAATTTACCTATTATACCTACTTTTTACATAGATTTTAAAAAAAGTTTAAATAAAAAAAAATATGGATGAACCTAATATTTACCTATTATATTGTTTGTCCATCCTAGAATTTAAATATAAATTAAAAATGAAAATAGCAATAATTTAAAAAAACTTCTATTAAAAATGTATTTGGCAATAAATAAACAACACAACTAACCTAGTTTTGCCATCCAACTAAATTTTATATTTTTAACGAAAACTTTTTACTAATGATAAGATTGGGTTACAAAGCTGGGGCAAGTTAATAACTTTTTTTAACTAGTTAAAGTTAAGTTACTTTAATATAAAAAGTAACTAAGTTAGAATAAAAGTTAGTTTCTGAAATTTACCAAATTTATAACTTAGTTAGATAGAAGTTAGTTTGGTGAAAATAGTAACTTAAGTTAGAGTAGAAGTTAGAAGTTAGTTTTTTTTTTAGTTCAAAATATCAATTTAAAAAACCATTTTTTCAAATATAATGGATTACATAAATTAATAATTATTATGTAGGTACCTAGGTTGGTAACTAACATGAATTATTGGTGACGATGGAAAATTAAATTTAACAACTGTCAACTGATAATTTGATCAAATATATCAAACCGGTAGGTAATAATCTTAATTTCTTGAAATGCCAGTCATTAGAATACAAAAAGTTTAACAAAATAAAAAATTGAAAAATGCAATACATTTTTAAAAAAAACTACAAAATAAATAGTTACATATTATTATTTTTAACGAGTTAAATTAGATTATTTTACACACTAAATTCAACTAGTTAAGGTGCAAAGTTAATATGAATTAAAACTAACTAGTTGAGTTAGAAAGTTACTAAAAAATTAACTTTCTAACTTGTTAGTTCCCCGCTTTGGATTGGAAGCACCATAATATGAATCTCCTTCTTTTATAAATTAATATTATAAAGTATTACGTAATTTTGTTGATTAGTGATTACATCAATCGTACTATTATTTTACAATATAATTTATATAAGTATTTCAACAAAAATCAATTTTATGTATTTAGAAGTTGAAAGTGCAAAAAAGAATGATGGTGTGTCGAATTAAGCCGCAACATTCCTTTCATACAAACTTTAAATGTATTTAAATATTAAATTATGGATTATACGACCTTTAAATATTCAACTTTATTTAAAAGTCCTCGTACCCAAGTGAAATTTCAAATAGAGTAGTGATCGCTGTTTAAAAATTGAAATAAATACTTTAATAAATGTAATATTTATAAGGGTAGCGGTTAAAAACATTTTCACTAAAATCAACTTCAAACGTGTATGTATTTAAATGTTTACATAAAAAATCTTAAAAAATATTCCAAAGTTATTTATTACAATATCGTTAAAAATAAAAATAAATACAATTTCTGAATTGGTATGAAAAATACAGTGTTTAACCATTTTACATTCATACATCTTACAAAAACATTGTGAAAACATTTGTCAAATTCTCATTGCAATTAACCCTTGTGTTGGGAATAAAGCATTATCTCATTTTTGTCGCCGTGTAGGAACTAACGTACTACGTTTTATGTTTTTACCTGCTAGACTCGTGTAAAAACTTAATATTTCTCCATTGTATGAATCAAAAATACACACGATGTAAACAAATATAAACATACTGAAATGTAAACATTGTAGTATACTATAAACAAAAACGGTAGAAATAACTCCGAAATTGATTAAACGATGAATTTCTTTGTTTATTTAAAAAAAAATGCTTCGTTCATAAAACCAACAAAAAATAATGCAAGCATTATATTATAGGCCTATATGGTATGGACAAATTAAATTTAAAAAGATTTTAAATTGCATCAAAATATGCATAATATAAAGGTAGTAAAAATGGTCAGCCTTAATGTCTCTATTTATACCTAACCTAACCTACGAGTATTCCATTTCCACCACCATGGTATACCTGTTAGAACCCGTTAGGACTAATTAAAAAAAAAAAATAGAACCTTTCTGGATCAGTTTAATGAGACCCGTCTAAACTAAATAATATAATATTATGTGACGACATATTTTATACCTTACCGTGAGCACAACAATAACACGATACATATGACCATCGATAGATTACATTTTTCCGGTCGGGCGAAAAAAGTTACAAAACTTATGCTACATTATACGGCACAAACTACCATAACTCGGTAGATACCCGCAGGAGCGTTGCGTCGTATATACTATTCTAAGAACGAACGGCGTGACGGCGGTGATATGTGGCAACTCGCCGAGTTTTTTTGAAAACGAAAAACGATTTAAAACAACGGATCGATGTTCCCATACAATAAACACTCTCGGACTCATTATGCATGTGAAATTAAAATTTGAAAATTCAGCGACAAGAACTGCAAAAAACGAAATACCTAAGTATTTAAAAAAATTAAATTAAAAAAATATACATTTAAAACCCAAATATACTTCTCCGAGAGTATTATTTTATAAATATGCATATCACATTCAGTAATTTAATAAAAGGTAAGTAATTCTGAAAAAAATAGTTTTTTATTACCCGAATACATACATATTCTATTACCATATTACCTATTTATAATATAGTATATTCAACTTGTACATGTTCGGGTACAAACCGCTATTCATAAACAGTGGAAGCATTTAACACAATTTGTTGAACCATATAGTACATATTGTCTAGTAATCGTTTAAAATTGAATTTTAAAGGAGCGTAAGATATAGGTACAATATCAAATTTTTAACTAGTTAAACCATATAACAATTCGCTTGGCAGCCATGCTGCAGATACATAATAATTCAATTTACTAAAACTCTATAAAGAAAAATGTAATTTAAAAATCATCCCATATAATTTTAACTTAGAGTTACTAATTAAATTAAACTACAAAAGTATTATGACCTTCAAAATGTTAACAAAATAAACAATTATTATACGTCTAATAGCAATTTATTTACCAGACAATAATTTATTAATAATCAAAACTGTGTAAATATAATTTTTATACGTGACAAATATTTTTACAAGACCATGCACGTCAGTCTAGTGATTTTAATTTTTACGCACTGATTACATGCCATGTGAAATATCGGCTCATCGATGAGCCCGTCGTCTCAGTAAACAAACTCCACCGTCTGTTGTCAATATTATAACCCTAGTAGGTAGATGCGGCTTAAATAATAAAAAAACAAAACCACTCCGCGTTCACGTCGTATTGTATAAGGTTAGGAATTTTATCTTTTTACTGATGTTGAAGGGGAGGGGTGTCGAGATGGTCATTTGTGTGAGTGTAATTTTAAAATCAACCAAAGTGGACTTGTTGTCGCGGTGGGATCGTGATTCGCTCTTAACCTTCAGATAATTTTTTTGATTTTCTATTTGTTTGTAAAAATTTGTTGTTATAAACTTATTAGATAAACCTACATATATACATTTATGTCGTATGTAAATTATTTATTGTTTTACCATTGTTTACTTTGACACGGTAGATATAGACATATTATAGCTGGTAATGCCTAATGACAATGCGTGTTTGAAAATATTATAATTGACGTTTATACATTTATATCATATTATAATACGAGAAGACGACAAATTTTTAAAGTGCCTTGGACAATCCTCGGTCTTTCTTTCAACGGTTGGTTACGATTTCGTCGCCCTCCGAAATGCTACCGCTGAAAAAACAAACGTGACCACACATACACTTACCTACATAACATATGTATTATATATATGTGTGTATCTCATGTGCCTGCGCGTCACTCGCGCGACCGTATAGGTACACCACAGGAAGGCGACAACTCCAAAAAAATGTATTTTTAAATCGATATACATATATCTATAACGAGCACGACTCACGAGTTATTCGAGGCGAGATGAAAAATATACATCGTACATGGCGAGTTACCTTTGCGTCCATGGCGGCCGTTGAGGGGGGGGTGCGGCACGTGGAATGCCTCTTCCGGTGCCGAGAATTTTCCGAAAAACGCCGCAGCGGGGAACCGTCGACGGCCGGCGAGAGCGTCGCGTGACTACTGCCGTTTCGGCGGCCGGCGGGGCACGATAAAGGGGTCTTTTGGAGAACGCGCGACCACGGCGACCACTGCGACGGCGGCGGCGGCGAACTGTTGCTCCTATCTCTTTTGGCCTGCGCGCATCGCGTATCTGCGGCGGCGGCGCTGTTTGCGGTTCGCCAAACGGTTTGGACCGCGCTCGAGACGATTTCGTGCACGTCATTTTCATTGCCTGACCACTATAAAACAATTAATAATAATGAGAATGGAAATCTCCGGAAGATTTCGGGGAACCGGAAGTCGGCTGGCACTCGGCGGGTAGTATACCTAAGCGACGACGCGATGTCCGTCAGTGCAGGCGGTGTCCAGCGAGTAATTTTGTTTAAGGGGGTGTTTTAATTTTATTTTTGAATCGACGTAAGTGCGAGGGGCTCTACACACTCATCGTCATTTGATCCATCAGTCTTCAAGTTAATAATAACATTGAATAGGACCATATGGCAACGTATTTTTCAGAAATCTATTTATCATAATATTATTGTAGTAATAGTACGTAATATTATGTTTTTTTCATAAAATATGTGACTGATGAAAGAGTTAAATATGTTTCGATACCCAAAACATCCCCCAGCCACGCCACTGGTGGCACGTGCGAGAGACGAGTTTACCGTGGTTTTTCGACGTAATGATATGAAACATAAATTTAATAGCAACTTCCATAATACGTAATTACAAGTTACAACTCCGCGGGCTCTCTGGAATTCTACGTAACCGACGGACTAGTATATTTATCGTGATCGGCTTTAAGGGTGGGTTTCCACTACATACGTGCATATAATGACCGAATCCGTTCACTATAAACGGTCTCCCAAACGTTTCCCATCGATTAAAATGAGTTAGATCGGTTAGGATTGGTAATATATTATTTATCTCATATATTATATTCTTATGTTATTAATATTTGTTATCGATGCAGAGCCGTTTACACACGAAATAGTTGAACTAGATCCAACTTCATGGTATCATGGTCAATCGTGTGGTATGAACGATTAAACACTCTGTTATAACAAAATCTTACAATGTATACCAACCGACCACAGGACCAATTATAGTATTTGTATGCAAGTACAGGTATATGTTGTGGAAACCCACCTCAACAATATCATTGAACATTATACCAACTTACCTGTAGGTACCTGATATAGGTACTAAAATGTGTACACTCAATAGCCAATGATTGATTTATGAAAATATCTCATAGCAAAAGGCTAGTACGTCGTTACGGGTCAGTATGTTAATGGGCACACACAAATTGTATCCCATGATTTTTTTTTTCATTTGCTCTGATGACTTCAAACTATGTATGAATAATAATATAAAAAAAGATTTTTCTGAATCAATGAAACACATATTTGGTGATTCGAATACATTTTTGAACATCAAAACTTGGTAAAAATATGTATAAGTATCAGGACCCAATGTCATAATTTCCTACTCTTATGTGATATTATAGATACAAATAATAAAGGTGTACATTCTTTATTCCTAATACTTGTACGATTGACTATATAGAGTGGCTGTTGAAAACGAATGAGATAACAATCATAAATACATTTTCCTGAGCTTATGTATTTTAGATTCTGAGCGGAGCGATGAATGTATTGATTTTATAATGATGTGTGTCTTTTTATTTTTATTTTATTTTTTTTGTGTCTGTCATCACCTTTTAGGACAGTAAAAATGCTTCAATTTTCTTCAATAGTACTTTTTCTGATAGGAAAGTGAATCTAGTTGGTACTTTAAGGGGGTCAAAAGTTAAAATTAGTAGTAGTTTTCATAAGCGCCGTGAAAAACAAATGAAAAATTAAGGAAAAACGTGAATTTTTACGGAAAAACAAATTTTCGACAAAATCGATTTTGGTTTTTGGTATAACTCTAAAAGAAATGACCGTAGGGACATGAAATTTTGACCAAATGTTTATATAAGCATTTTCTACACACCATAGCATTTTCAAAATATTCTGTCTTATTTTGAGCTTTTTACGGACCATTTCAATTTTCAATTTTTTTAGTTCTTTTTATATAAATACCAATAAATTTTCATTTCTTGGGCCAAAAATAATGAAAATTTAATACAAGGCCCGTGATATATTGTTACAATAGCAATTGAAAAATATTAAAAATACATAGGCACACATTTTTTTTATAAGCATTTAAATTTCGAATTTTGACAAAATTCATCAAAATCTCGAAAATTATTAATCATTGTAATTAAACAATTATAAAAAGGTCAGTTTTTATAACTAAGGATTGAAAATTTAAAATAAAGATTCTAATAAATAGTACATACTGTAAACAAAAAATCTAAAAAATATATAAACACAGTTATTTTTTACAGACATTTAAGGTTCAAATTTGGACGAAATTACATATTAAAATCAATTTTAACGAGTAAAAGTATATATTAGTTTATAATTAAATAATATGAATAATATTAATTCAACTTAGCAGCTACCGTATAATAACAATATCAATATAATTTAAAATATCCTAGACTGACATACTGTCTCCGCTCAGAATCGTTTTTCGTATACAATGATATTATATCATTGAAATCAAATTTAATACCATCCATCATACAGTGATCTACTTGTAACCTACTGTACAGCAGAGCGACATCGACCCCTTTTTTTACATTTTATTTACTATTTATTTGTAACTAAACAAGTGTAATAGTAGTTAGAAACATTTTATTTATATTTATTTGAACCTAGGTGTTATAGAAATATATGATTGATTGTTATAATAATATAGTAAAGTATAATAAATTTGAAAATATGGAGTAAAAATGTACTCGCAATAAAAAACTTTCCTTAGGTTTAAATTCAAAAATATCGAAAAATATTATTGATAAAAATATAAATATGAATTAATGATAGAATGTAATAGATTTTCTACACATAAATTACGAAACAAATGTGGATATATTATATCAATTTTTATATGTGTATCGGGTATGATATGAGAGGCAATTCTAGTTTATTGGCCTTACAGAATAAACTACAATCAAAATGCTTCCAAAAACGTCCGGAGGCAATAAAGTCGAATGAAAAAACCCAACTACCTAGATTTAGGTGGATCAGTGTGAACACGAAACTACGAACGGAACTATTATTATTTATTACAATGATATTATAATATTATGTCGTAGCCCGGTCAAAAGGCAAAATGTCAAAAAGCATAATATGGGTTTCGAATGTTTTTCGTGCGACTCTTACGGCGTGTTTAATCTGATTATTTTTATTATAATAACGCCTTTTCAATCAAACTGTCCGTATAACGTGGGCTCGTTTGCAAAAAAATGCATAGTTGTTTTTATTCATTAGGTAATAATAATTTATTATCGTTCACCGGTTTTACGCAATAGACGATATGTATTCGTTTATTTTTCAAAATCCCTAATGCTTATGCAGATATTCGTATGCGCGTGATACGTATTTAAATTTGTTGTGTATAAAATAGATTACTGCGTAGTATAAGCCGGACAAAAATTAATAAAAAAAAAACCTCAATGATTTGGCGTGGAAAAAAAATTAATCACGCTGCGGATTGCGATGCGGCGTATGTAAATATCACGGACCGCTCATTAAATCATTATTTATCTACATTTTTGTAGTTGAATTATTATATTTTTGATTCCTAAATAAATTATATTTCCCGTTTTGTGAATAAAATGTACATTGAAGTTTTTGAATCAGGTGTATATATGGTACATTAAGTATTCATAAAGTATCAAACATTAGGTGATGATATTTTTTTAAACAAAATGCATGTATTTCAGTTGATAAGAATGAAAAATAAATTATTCACAAACTAACCGAGGGTGTGTTTTCAACATTTTACGGGGTATCCCTGTACTCACTCATTCAAACTTTATAACTTAATGAACTTTATTAATTTTTATTTACTTAATGATCATAACTAATTACCTAATCGATTTTAATTTCAATTAAAAATGTATGTAGTTGTCATTCAAAAAATTATAACATAGACATTAGTTATATGACTAGAAAACATTGTAAAAATATTACTTTAAAGTTTAAATTAAATTAAATTAAAATTTAAAGTTGTTTTGCAATAACACTTGGTTACAAGTGGGTCACTGTAATGAATGGTGTTAAATTTGAATTCAATGGTAATATTATAATATCATTGTATCTACCTATACCAAAAACGATTCTAAACGGATATTTTGTCGGACTAAAATATTTTATATTGTATTTATGTTGTTATTATTACTGTGGCTACCACAGTTAAGTTGAATTATTATTATTTAATTATTATCGTATTTGTATATAATAATATAATTTAGAAATTTCAAGTACCCACGAATAATATTTTTAAAATACAACACAAAACTAAAATCGTTCTTCTTCATTTAAATATCTAATTTCGTCCAAATTTGAACTTAAAATAAATATTAAAAAACTTTGTTTTTATATTATTTTATTTTTTTGTTACAGGATAGCCGATTTATGTGAAACATTGTTTTACATTTTCAAGCCTTAACTATAAATTTTTAAAATGTTATAAATGTTAACAACAAAATAATTTTTAAATTTTAAATTTGATACAGTTTGTCAAAGTACAAATTTTAAATTATTATAAAAAGTAATGCCTTTGTATCTGTAATATTTTTCAACGGCTATTGTAATAATATTTCAGAAGCCTTGTGTTAATTTTTCACACTTTTTGACCCAACAAATACAATTATATTGATGATTATAGAAAAAAACTAAAAAAATATTAAAAATTGAAAATGTCCGTAAACAGCTCAAAACGAGTCAAAATATTTTGAAAATGTTATCATGTATAAGAATTGATAAAATAAACATATGGTATAAATTTCAAGTATCTTTTTAGTTATTCGTTTTTAAATTACAGCAAAATATTAAAATCATTACATGAAAAATTGAGTGAATATCTAATATTGTACAAATTTAATTTAATTTGACTTTACTTGGTAGATATTTTTTTTATATATAAATGTAGACAAACTTATGAATAATCTTCAATTATATTTTTAAATCTTAGATTTAAAAAGAAAAATTGAAAACTGAAAATGTCCGAAACAGCTCAAAACAAATGAAAATATTTTGAAAACTTCAAGAGTTATACCAAAAACCAAAATTGATTTGGTCGAAAATCGATATTCTTTGTTATTACCTGTCACTTTTGAAAACTATAAGGAATTTTAACCTCTCGAATGCAACAATTAGATTCACTTTCCCGTCAAACGAGATCCTGAAGTTGAAAATCGAAGCATTATTTCGACTACTTATCGTTTACACAAACACAAAAAAAAAACACACACACACACACATATTGTTGTAAAATCAATACATTTATCGCTTCACTCAGAAACAAAAAATAATTTTAAAAAAGTAAAAAAAAAAAATGTTTAGAAATAATGAGTGAAGACACTTAAAATAATCTCTTTTTATTCGCGATTGTAGTTTATTAGCTTAATTCTATTTATTATTATTATTTTGTATGGAATTTAGGTTTAATTTTTTTTATTATTATTTTTTTTCATTATAAATATGAGTTTTGTAATTTTGTAATAATATTGAAATATTACACTGTTCTAAGTTACGATAAATTTGGTGAATTACATTTGAGATGAAATTATGAGACATATTATTCACATAATCATAATATGTGAGAATTTATTTAGCATAATATTACAAAAAAATCCATCAAAAAGTTTTCAAATTACAAAAATTAGGCTATAAAAGTTTAATCGTAAATATTGACGAAAACACGTTGAATATAATATACCTGTTATAATCGTCTTAATTGAAAATTTAGATTATAAATTATGATCTAAGATCAACTGTAATCGGATTTTATTATTTTAATACCTATTGTATAACTTAAATTAGTTTGACGTATGTTTTATCATAACTTACTGTACCCACTAAATTCATCAGATATTATATTCTTTGAAAAATATTTGATTAGCCCATTTGAAGGTCTTATTAGTTATTAGTAACTTATAAACATTTAAATATAGGTAATTAGTGAGACCAATCATACGTTTTACGAAATTGCTAATATTGGTCTGATGTTATTAATTATTATTACATTCGTTTGTTTCTATTTGACGTTTAGACTGTCCGTATAATACATCCATATATGGTCATATCCTTGGTACATCATAAAATTACTGCCATAAATAAATAAATGTAAATTCTTTCATTTATATAAACAATAAAATGTGTACAAGTGAAAAATGTACTCGAATTTGTTAATTTTACTAAAAAAATAATACAGATTGAAATCAATTCCGTCCAAACTCTAGAGATTAAAGTTTTATTTTTCATTTAATCGTGTGCAATACGAGTATTATCAGTTTAATACCTACCCTTAATAACAGATAAAAAGTTGAAATTAAAAAAAAAATACCTACATAAAAATATATGACTAGATTAAGTAGACTTCAAAATAAAAAAAAAATGTAGTTGGTACATAGGTCCTAAAAGATTTTTATAAGGCAAATTCCACACCAATGTTGGTTGAAAACAAAAACAAATTTATCCTATTTTGAGTCAAGGTCAGAGAATGAAAAATAATGTGTTGAAAGTAACAAATAGTTGCTGGGTAACGGCGAGGACGGTATAGAGAAGGAATCACATCTAAGTGGTAAGCATGCACTGCAGGTTATGACCGAACATACATCTTGCAAAAGACACAATATAATACTTATCGTATAGATTTTTCAGTAGACAATATTTTACATCGTAAATTGTTCTCAATATGACCAATATTTTTAAAGCTATTGACATTCTTCATTTTACAGTATTATTATAAAATAAGTTATTAATACCTATTGTTTATTCTTATATTTTTATTAGTTTTAATTGACGTTCTTGATAACTTGCCTACTTGTGGTGGTACATTAAGGACATTGCATGCCACGATTGTCTGTCTTTGTCTAACACACGTGGTACACAGGAATAACGACCTAAACGCCTGACAAAAATTAAGGTACTTCTAATTGTTCGATTTAAAATATGTAAAGATGTTTGAATTGGTATACAAATTTACTTTGCATCGGTCGAAGCATATTTTTAATATCTTTAATATATTTTTTTAATATATTTAATAATAAAAATTAACAAATTTATAAAACGTAAAATATTTATTCTCATCAAAATATTACTACAATCGAAAAAGAGCTTCGACCGATGCAAAGTTAACTTGTATACCAATTCAAACATTTTTACATATTTTAAATCGAATAACTAGAAGTACCTTAATTTTTGTCAGGCGTTTAGGTCGTTATGCCTATGTTCCACGTGTGTTAGACAAAGACAGACAATGCATTATGCGCGGCATGCAATGCCCTTAAACATTTTCCGACATACTTCTATAGTAAATCACAGTTTTAAAAGTTATCCATTACAATAGTGAATAAATACAAAACACTGTTTCATTTATTAATAAATAACAATTTATGATTTTGACACAAAATGTGTTTTAGTAGTTGTAACAAACTTGTTAATCAAACAAAACAATAAATAACATAATATTATAGGTATATTTGAAATAATGTATTCATAAAGGATAAAAGAATAATAATTGAATAACACTGACACTCGTAAGTATAAAAAATAAATAAACGTACAATCTATATATTCTCACAAACGTAAAAGGACAATCGTATTAAGCCACTAATACACATTGAACGCACCAGTGTTATAATAAAAGGTGCAGCTATATTTTTATGGAAAAAGACGCCACCATTTGTATTATATTTTATGATTAAACCAGGGCTTTAAACTGTTATCAAAATTGTCGGTTGATCATACCACTAGCGGTAACTTATTACCGGTAGGTACTCAAGATTACAGGTTACCGATTAAGCAATAACCACTTTAAAAAAAATTTAGTTAGATGGTAACTGATTGAATATCGGCTTTCTAAAAAAATTTTACGCTTGTGTGGTATAATTTAAGGTTTAAAGAATAATTTTTAAGAAGTTATTAATTATTAAACTTTGATAGTAGCTTATTCGATCTTATCATTATTTATGCTCAAATAAATTAAATATAATATATTATAGTTCATATGTGTATCGGTAGTCGGTAATCGGTATTTATAAATATCGGTAACCTGTCCTTAACAGATTAAGACATATTAGATTATCATAACGTTGTATATTAACTGAAAAATCGTCACCAGTTTCAAGCCCCGAATAAACTGTTGCATACACATTCTCATTGAATCACGGAAACTTCTCAATGTCTGTGTCAAATATCTCTAAGCAGCTAGGCTAATCGATGGGACTGGAAACTGTCGTTTATACTCCAACAAATAACATTTCATATCCCGAAGCAGAATAGTTATAAGTACAGATTACATTTTGAAATGTTAATCTTTTCGTTGTCGTAGAATAAGTAAAAACACGACTCCAGGCCAATAATATATAGGTAGTTAAAATAATTGAAAAAAAAAATAAATATTATATTTCTCATTTCTCATCAAAACTGTCTACCGGTGTCTGACCAATATTTGTATAAGCTATGTCATCGATTTCATATAGAAAACGTGACTTTTGATAATGTCCATTGGATTTTTGGTCAGAAAAATAAATTGGTCAGTATATAAAATATATTATATTAAATATAAAACCAAGAAAAACGTGCTGGTTTTTAAAATATTGCAGAGACGGGCAAAATCAAAAAAACGGAATCGTATCAGATTGGCTTTCATGAACGTTCATAGTTGTTGAGCTTGCCATAACGTTCAATAATGCTCCTTTAAACTCACTGCTCACATTCACCTCACGTAAAATTAACCGCTTTACAATATTATAATGTACATTTAAACTGTTGGACGCCGTAAGAAATTACATAGGATTTGTTCAAAATCGAATTTATCCGACTGCAAGTTTCCAAAGTGAGATAACGACAAAACGAGCTTTTTATTTTTTCCATTCATAACATACAACTTACGTGTATAGTTGACAAAGTGCGGCATCAAAAGTCAAACACAAGAGTACCCGAGCACGCATTTGTATTTAATATAGTTTATATTTTTCTCGCGAAAAAATTAACAGTTTATGAATACGATTCATGACGAGCCGAAATTCGTATAGGTATACACACATAATTTATTTGCTTATAATTTATATAAACACAACGCGAATAACGTCATTGGGACAAGAACTTACTCACAAACAATTTAAAATAATAAAAAAAGTTTTGATCAATTATAAATATTTGAGTAGGTAGGTAGGTATTACATATTATTATTATATTATGAATTAATGATCAAACCGACGGGAATGCTATTGAATTAAAACGAAATGTTAGCAGAATAAATTATAAATGGAATTGTACGCGAGTATATTATGTTTATGTACTGCACTAATACACAAAACATTGCAATATCATCGGTTTATTTAAGTATGAAAATATTATGAATTCATTATAATTTATAGCTGGTTGTGATCGAAAATCGAGTTAAATACAATTTTAATGAAGTTTTTAATTTCAGCATCGCGTGTTTATGCTTTATTATGTTCTCCTCAATAGGGTGTAGCAAAATTTTTTTTCATACAAATTTAATCATTTCCCAATTATTTGAACCCATTTAAACCCCTGTAAATGCCAACGTTTTTATCAAACAGTTGAATAGTTTAAATAATATTGGTTTTACTTTTTAAAGGCCATATAGGTATAATATAATAAAGGTATTACATGACTTGTGATAGACAGAAACTAAAAACAAATTTCTGTATGGGTCCGACGTTTTTTTAAAAAATATTTTAACGAAAATTTAAAATTATTCTTGGTACAATAGTAAATATTTAGTGCCAATATATTTCTACTTTTTAAAATAAAAAATCCGAGGGACTGGACCTCTAGACCCCCGGTTACAGTCTTGCTTGGAAAGCTGTTGTTAAGCTAAAATATGTATAATATAATATAGTTATGTTAAATGATATAATATACCACAATACGTGTAATGAACAATAACTAATTTGTAAGAGTAGGTTTTTATATTATTTTGAATAATGAGTGAAATGTATTAGAATAGAAAGGGTGGAGGTAATGTACTAAAATATTAAAAAACAATTATCCCTCTCATTTGGTCTTATTCAACAGTTTTATGATTAAAATTCAAAAAAAAAATTGAACAATTTTAAAACTAACTTTATGATTTAAAAATTTTAATGTATTTATACAAGAATATTGTAACATGAAATTAATTTAATTTATAATTTTTTTTTTTCATGAATGAAATGAAATTCTTAATATTTTGTCTCGTCTCTTTTTAGTTCTGTGATGAGATTATTAAAACGTGGAAAATAACAAAATATATTAAGTTGTACAAGAGGTTTTTAAAGTATTTAATTAAGAATTAAATAAAATGCCGTTTTTATAATCTCTTTACAAAAATTAAAAAATTAAATTTATAAAAGTATTTTATTAATTTTTTCATCACTGAACAGCGGTGGTGGATTAGTTTTTTTTCTCCTGCAGTGGACGTCGAACGTTAATTTAAATATTGTTTAGCTGGTCGTCGTATTCATCTACAAATTCAACGTTTAATCGCACATATTAGACATAGTAGGACATAGTAACCTACCATTATGCTTATTCAAATTACCTACCATGCTACCATTATTGGCTATATTTTAATTTAATTCAACAAAATCTGATATTAACAACACATGCGTACTTCACGAAATAACTTACTGCCTAGTTCCTACTATCTATTCCGTCTCGACACACCTACTATATTCAACTAATACAGCTCCAAATAGGTTATTAGGACATTATAGGTATTTTAATAAAATATTAAAAATATACCTGTAGGTAACACGAAAACAATTGAGATTTATTTTTGTGTACGAAAGTAAATTAATGAAACACTCGTTTGACATGAAGATATCTTACGTACTAACCATGATTTAAAGACGATAGGTACTTGATCTTCTATTTATTGTCCAACTAACTTATCAATGTGGATTAGAGGGAGATAAAAAAACATAAACAAATATTTCAAACTGAAGCACAGAATGTACGAGAATTGTCGATGCAGGAACGTCACTACAGTCCCACTACATACATAGCTGCATTGTGTTTTGCCAATTGAAGAAATTTATCTATACGTATTAATATGAAGGCTTGTATGAAATTATGAACAATCTTCAAATAATGTGAACCTACATCTGAAAAATAATTACGATTTATTAGCAATTTAAGCAATCTAACCCATAACTATCATGAGCAATTTAGACAATTATGACACACATTTCAATAAGTACTGAAACACTGCCGACTAAAATTAATAAAAAATCATAATAATTAATAACATAATATTGTATACATTTATGGCACTACTCCGCATATATCACGAGTAGGTAATGTTGATACCAATTAATCAAACATTTAATATTGTGTAGTTAAAATATCATTTGTTTCCCAGAAAACGCCAACTTATACTCTATGGACAACACTAAGAAACCGGGATTTGTTTTAGTTTTTTAGTAGATTTAGAATTTTGTTCAACATAAAATATAATAAATTATGGCACCAAATTTGTTTTAGCATTTATTGAGAGGGCTTTCTGGAAAATTGATTGAGAGAAGATTTTTTCTAGAATGATATCAATAATTTATTGATTTTTATACCTATAATATATTATATTATAATATAAATGTAACGATTTAGAATAAAAATAATAAACACTTATACTTACTATATTTACTTATTATATTATATTAATAGATTTTGCAAATTTTTTTCGCCAAGTAATTTTATATTTAACTTCTTTCATCCTTCTTTTATTTTGGTTTTCTCCCAGATTGAAATTCTTAAGGTTTATATTGGTTTTATTATAGAAACTAATAACTAATAAGTTTTGGCTTTGCACAAAGGGATACGCCGTTTAAGTATGGAAATTTAAAAATAATTTTATATTACAGAAGCGGTCGTTTAAGTAGTTTTTACATTTTATGAGGTATAAACATGTGAGGCGTAGGTCAAAGTAGCAGAGTGTCTGTATTCCAAAATATTTAGTATTCCTAGAAGTAAAGCTGTTTATTGAAATAAGTACCGAAGTTTTTGGATCAATATTTACATATTTTGTTAATAATATCCAAAAGTACTGCACTTGAATATGAAAAATAATTTACGTTATACGTTGAATTTTAAAGTCTTAAAATTAAAATTACGAGTAAAATTGTTATAAGATAGACAATATACATTTTCAAAATGTTATAGATACTAAGCATGAAAATAATTAAATTAATATTTAAATAATCAAATAATCGAGTATGGACCGTGAGCATCTCAAGCGTTTTTATGCCATACAGATAACATTTTTTCTATAAAAGATAATCAATAAACAATTATAAAAACCTTTATTATTTTAAAGAATTAGTAAATAACATTGTTAATATTATTAATTGAAAAATACTTATATAATATATATATTTTCAGATATTAAATATCTTGACTAAGTACCTGTCTATAAGAACTAAGAGGACTCCTTATCCATAAAAAAAATAACAATAACCACCTGAAATCAAAGTGCTAAATTTAATATTGATTCATTATAATTCATAATGATTTTGCTTATAGGTTTCCAACAGATATGCTGGTTGAAATGTTGTAGGTGAACGGTTAAATATTAATTTTAGTTCAAAAATTTCCGAATTTATATTGTCAGACATCATAATAATATAAAGTTAATTATTAATTTGTGAATGGTAAATATTATTATTTTGAGTTTAGCATAAAATGTGACTATATAGAAATATTTTTATTTTAAAAAGAGAAACTATTTGTTGGTTTTTGAAGATGACTTAAAAAAACTTTTATAGATTAGTAAGTACAAGAAGGCTTAAATAGTCAAAAACATGTCTGGTTTAATTGTGGAACACTTGGGTAAAATGTTAAAATCATGATTCTAAAGTGTGTTGGTTCTGAATAATATATACATTAAACGGGCATAATATTATGGGTAAACTTTTTAAGGAGTTATAGGATAGTTAAGGGTATATTTTGAGTTATATAATTTGTAATTATATTCTAAGAACCGCCAATGTAAAAATTAGTTTATAATTGTAATATAATCAGTGTTTACAATTTTTTGAAAAATTAAACCAGTCTATAATTTTAGATACTTTTCATACAATATATTATTATATTGTTATGATTTTATATAGGTGTTAGATTTTTGGATGTATTTATACAATTTTAAGTTCTATGAAATTGTTTTTTTGGCTGGATAAACGAAATTAGTATTAATACAATTGTATTGTGTACCTGACCAAAAACGTTAACATTATTTTATAATTTTTAGTCTTTATTAACAAACATAAATGTTTAATATCGTTATATATCATAATATAGGAGTATAATTACATGCGGTGCACAATGAAATTATTTTCGTCGATTCTTTTTTTAAGGGGCCAGTAGGATATTATTATGCATTAGCATACATTTTGATTTAAGAAATACCTATAATATTGTGTTATTATTGAACCTGAAATATATTACTAATGGTCAACCTACTCTCCTATTTACACCAATGCATATTATTTTATATGTAAGCATACTTAATATGACATATACACGCACGATATACATGATTTGACTTATTTGTATTTAATGTCTCGTTTATGAATATTTTATATTAATATTATTATATGAATAACAGGATCCATGATTCTTATAATCAAACTTTACTGTATAATTCCTTTTAAAAAATTCTTATTTCTATAGACTATTCAGCATACGACCGTGCGGCATGTTGTATGAAACATTATTTTCAGGAATGAAATTTTTTTAACAAGTCTTTTTCCTCGTTATTTTATTATTATGTACGCATATTTTTATACGTTCTAAATTTTTATTAAATTATATTTTTTATATAATAAAACTTTTATAAATGTTACTACATAGGTAATAATCTTATTGTTTTAATAATTTTTTATACTCTTTTTAGTAGAAAAATAGGTTCTAAGAATATGAAGGTACATGTCAAATTTGCAAATTTAGAGGTTCCATTAACTTCAAAAAACTATTAACTGAAATAGAAAACTGTTCATATTATTTAACTGATTTTTAATAACTCCAACCAACTTAAATGTTAATTGAATTGAATAATTAAGTGTATCGTTTAATTTTAAAAAAACATGAGATTTTTAAAAAAACATTTGAGGAACTATTTGTAAGTTATATTTTATCAAATTACAGTTTTATTCTTAAAACCAAAAATGTACTATAAGGTTTGACATAAACTTATGACTTATAATTAATATTACCTATAACCATGATAAACATTTCTGTTACCATTTAAAGGCAGAATCCTTGATACATTTATTATTTACATATTACCTACACAAGATATGACAGTTAAAAATGTTCTATACTTCTTTTCATAAAATTTATGATTTAACAATATGTAATAAAAAATGGTTATATTCAATCACTATTAAAACTACAATTTTCAAAAAAATTTTATTGCAAAATTGTTACTTAACTACACGCAGATTATATTAATTAGGAAAATTATGAAATTTAAAAATATTTTCTAAGAACTTTTTTTATCGGTGGTGCAGGACGAAACCCTATCACTAGAGTCCACACGAAATACGTGTAATAGGTGACTGTGGCTTGCGTATCACGCGGCCACGATCAGCCAGTTTCCGGCCACGATCGACACGCAAAACGAATGTCAAATTCTTGCCGGACAGGTGTTTGTCGTCCAGGCAACCCGACGACACGTGGCTGGAAACACCGGCCAGCTATAAAATAATAGCACCGGCACAGCGTACGTGTGCTGCACCAACTTTTCAAGGGTTTGAAGTCATCCATGCCATGGCCACCGGCCACCTTGCCTTGTCACATGCCTACATCTTGTCTGCGTCGAGCATGTGGCTGGTTGCATGGTTGCAGTGGAACAGACGAACAGTGTTGAGACAGTGACACGACTATGTTGCTGCCAACCACCGACCACGCGTAGGCATGTCATTTGTCATTGAACTTGTCGAACGTTGGACGTGGTGCAGTCCGACCCAGTGGCACTTGTGGACTTTCAGTCATTACAGAGGCGTAATGCGTATACATATTGTATGGGGGAAATCAGAAAAAAAATCTAATCTAGATACCTGCACTTTAAAAGAATAAATTACAAAATATACTAGGTAATATAATATAATTGGGTACAATAGCGTGTCTATAATTATTAAAATTTGAGTTTAAATAATTTAAGTACAAACTTAGTATTATTAGGAATATTAGATCGTATTAGATTATTACATGGAAAAAATAAAGATTTAAATATCTTTCACCTTTCAAAAAGTTGAAATGACGTCCATGAATTAAACAACTACAGTACCTACACAATTTATTTATTTATTTTTTGATGTTTCCTTGTAACCGGCTAACACTAAGAACACTTTTTTTTAAAATTTAAAAAAAATGGACTATGGGGTGATCTGACTTCCACATCACCTCTTGTATACGCCTCTGAGTGACTAGGTCGCGTGACAAATTTCCGATGACTGCACCAGTTTGTCTATCCATAGCATGACTATCATGGTTCTGATGCAATCAAATATGATGTGGCCTGATTATACAGTAGGTATCAAAAGTCTTCCAAAAAAAAGTAAAAACTACCTCACCTCGATCCGCCTCGATCCGTTGGTCGCTAGATTTCTTTTATATTTTTAACCATTTGTTAAACAGATATTATATTATTACTCTATACAATATAATATAATATAATTAAAGTAGTTTAATTTATTGACCTCATTTTGAACCTTGAGCCCAACCTATTTATTTGTTTTAGTTTTAGTTAATCTTAAAAATTCTAAAAACTAGTCCCTTTAATAATTCAATGTATCTATACCTAATATGATGGATCATGTCATATTAATTTTATCTCATACATATATAGGAGGAAATATTAAATTAAAACTATAAGTATTATGTTATAATTGTATAAAAACTAAAACACAAAAAAAATAACTTTAGAACTTTATTATATTATATTATATTAATAAAATTATCATAATATACCTACGTTATTAATTATTATTTAGATGAAAACTGAGTCCCAAAAGTATTTCAACAAAGTTTTTTTCCTACGTGAACCTGTGAACCCTGAGCACACAATATAATCCATTCAAACTGACATCAATTAATGTTCTATTTCTGGCCTAAGTTTTGACACGCCTTAGTATTTTGAGTTATACACGGTGCATGTTGTTGTGGGAAACTAACTATTGTATATCATTACTTTATTTTGGGTGAAAATTATCAATTTTTTTCAATAAATTCAATACAATATTTTTCAATAGTTATTTTATTTTCACATAACTATGTAGGTACTCATCAAGTGTTCAAAAACGGAATGATTGTACCGTATTTCCACACTTAAGAGGATGTTAGCGCACTATTTGTTTTCTCTCTCTGACCGACGTACAACATGACAAATTTTACGTTCACAATAATGATTATGATCTTATTAGTTCATAAAATTAGAGTTAAATGTCATCATATAAAATTTAGGTGATGACAGACACAAAAAAAATAAAAATAAAAAACACACATCATTATAAAATCAATAAATTCATCGCTCCGCTCAGAATCTAAAAATAGTTATATTCAATCACTATTAAAACTACTATTTTCGAAAAAAATTTCTTGCAAAATTGTTACTTTATTACACGTAGATTATATTTATTAGGAAAATTATGAAATTTAAAAATATTTTCTAGGAACTTTTTTTATCAGTGGTGCAGGACGAAACCCTATCACTAGAGTCCACACGAAATACGTGTAATAGATGACCGTGGCTAGCGTATCAGCCAGTTTCCGGCCACGATCGACACGCAAAACGAATGTCAAATTCTTGCCATCATTGTAAAATCAATACATTCATCGCTCCGCTATCAGAATCTAAAAATGATTAGATGTGTGTTTTTTTTTCAAAATGTTCAAAAAATCTAGGTATGATTGAAAATTTGAAACTATAGATACTAAAAAAAAATAACAAAATAATAAAAACTAGTATACACTTGCCCAGACTCAAAATGTACCCAAATCAAAACAATGAAATAAATAGTAATAAGCAAAATATAATGTTGGAGTGTAAGCCAATTCACTTTCTCGCGGTGCACCCAAGGTAACTTAAATTAACTATGAAGCATTCCGGCTACGTCAAACATATTATAATAAATTTTTCTTGGGACGCACTCGGGTATGATTCCTTATTCCGGGCGCACTCGGGACATTAAATAATGGTCATTTTGGGACTCACTGGGGAAAAACTCTCGCGTATAATGTTGTGTTTTGTATAACAATGTAACGGTACAACTACTATTTTGTAAATGGTTAACATAAAAACCGAGGTTTCTTTAATGTTCCCTGTGAATGTACATTTTAACGATTTAACTTCCAGCAGATTCTAGTAGGTGTATACTTTACCGTTGAATTATGAGCAAGATAACTGTTATAGCCGTCATCAATAAATAAAGTAGTTTTCACTTTGTTCAAAAAGTAAAGGGCCTGGTCCAGTACATCAATATATATACGCGTTAAAGCTAAATTTAGCCTATAGAAACATGTATGTTGTAGCCACTTCGTGAAATCGTTCTTTTCATGACAATTTGTCCATTTCATTAAGTGTAAATACCTTTTACACACTTTGTGAAATACAAAACAAATTCACGGAATGGTCTCTCAAATTTGAAATCGTGTGTAATTTTTTTCAAAAAGTGGTCATTCAGTTTGGGAAATAAAACATTTACCACACACAATAATTATTATGCTAAGTTATTTACGACTACTATTTATTTATTTACTATACTACTTGATTTGATACCTACCTATTTAATAAAGCTATTTTTATTAAAATTTCCATAATATCCCTGCATCAACCCGATTACTTAAAATATGTAGATTTATATTTATATTGATATGATATGGCATATTTAAATATTTCAAAATAATTGTTTTCTTTTTATATTTAATATTGGTAGACATTGCTGTGTATAATTATTTAACGTAGGTACCTGTGTATACATAAATACAACTGAAATTTATATGAGTAAAAAATCTTAGTTAATATTAAATATACGACATAAATAATAATATTAATTTGGTAAATGTTTTATTTAACAAAATAAATTACCACTGAGTGAAAAAAAATTAGACAATGTCAAATTGGAGAAGTTCACCATTTCATGAAAAAGTGACCATTTCGTAAAATATTTTCAAAAGCCTTTCTATTTCATAAAAATATAGATTTCATGAAGTGGTTACGACATATTTATTGTCCATGCTGCTGTCATCATTCACGTTGGATATGGATATCATATTATTATAATGTTATTCTCACTATGCCTCGTCACCATATTATTCTTATATATCTGAGACCGCGAGTAACGATTACAATGGACAACCCTTTCTCACCGTTCTCATCCTACGTATTGTACACAAACTGTGCAATCTTTGCAAGATGAAGATAATCGCCTTGTTGGACATACCATATTATGTACTCATCGTATGTACTCAAGTCAGATTACCACATCGTAATTTGAGTGTGATTTTTACTCGTCGCATAAAATCATCTCTGATTGCTGCACCGATCAAATTTTGGGTGCTATCATTAATTTTTCGTATTTCTTGCAATCCTTTTTCTGGGAAACATGTTAAAGTACGACAGTCAATAATTGAAGTGTACATAATAATATACTATCATAAACTATTGAAAAATATTGAGTGCAACTAGATTGCCCTGTAATTAATAAAATCAAAAAAATTGTAAATCACGCAATCAGAAATATTTATGTTAGATGACCATAATTATTTATGATATATATTAATGTATATAAACTTTACATCATATTATATCATTCACATAAGGATATTATTAAAGAATTAGAAAGAATTAGAAGAGACTTTTCATAACCTATATACTCTACCATCCCTTAAAAATTCTTTCAGTTTCAATACTCATTTTTCGTTCATTATATTATACTGTAATAATACTTTTTGGTGAAATAACCACATACTAACCAATGCGTATATTGGTACATGATACATGAAAGATCGTTAGCCCAAAATTGAGGTAGTCGACTAATGATGTTCCATGTTTTTTTTCTTATATTTTAAAGGTCGATTTAATATAATAATATGTTAGGTTATTAGTTGTACCTAATTTAATAGTTTTGAGAAATAAATTTGTTTATATTTGAATAATATTTAACATGGTCCGATTGGCCAAGTTAAAATTATGATTTTTATCATGTTTTGTTACTTCTTATTATGGTATTATTAAACAGTCCACTCACAATGAAACCCATTCTGTAATTTTGTAATTTTTATTATATCTAGGTATATGTACAATATAAACACTACGAACCTACTAATCTAATGATACAGCTACGTGCGATCAGCTTTAGATTGATTTAAATAATATAATATAATAGACACTTTACAGTTTAGTAGTTTACAAGGTGATCTAGCAACCGACATCGACAGTTACAACTCTACCAGGCAAACTCACAAACGTTCACGCTACCTATAGTAAAACCAACCATCAATTAGCAGCAACCGATAATATGATTATATTATAACCTAACTTCCGGACCCGGATTGGTATATGACCGGAAGATAAGATATTAAAACGGTATTTGTAAACACCACGATCGAGACCGGGAAATAGTATTTTTTTAAGACAACTATATCCGTCACGTCACCACAGATCACCAACAGGACTACTACAGAGTAGCCTAGGTATTCAATTGAAAAGGCGGCCCATCGTAGACCAGTGCATCGTTTCATGTCTCTACAATAACATATTACATGTTGAAATACTCTATAGAGTATTCTATATAATACTCTGTAATTAGCCATTGTTTAGGGTCAAAGGAGGTATGGTTAATTTTTTTATTTTTTTGTGTCCGATGATGTCACATTGAAAACCGGTCGAAATTCTTAAGCATTCATTTTTAAGATGATTGCAAGTAGTAAATTGGATCTAGTTGATACTTTGAGGAGCTAAAAGTAAAAATTCTCATACAGTTACATTCTAACTGGGATGGGAAGGAATATAGGAAAGTTTAAATTTTTAAGCAAAAACTGTTTTTGAAAAAGTCGACTTTGTTTATTTGTTGTAATTCAAAAATAAATAACAGTAGAGACTTGAAATTTTTATCAATTTAGAATTTATTAGACATGATACAACTTTTAAAACAGTTTGCCTCTTTTTGTACTCTTTTCGATTTATGCAGTATGATAACATTTTTAATTTCCAATAAAAAAAAGCTTGAAAATTAAATACAAGTGTTCTTAAAAATGGTTCATACTCCATTTAAAAGAATATATTAAGTAATACAATAAGTAAATTTTATCAAAGAAGAAAAAAATCAGTTTCACTTGTTCAGGGAAAATAGCCAGTGATTTTGCTCTACAAATATTGAAATATACTATGTAAATAAATAATAATAACGTATAATAAACATTATATATTATTAATAACATAATATAGGTAAGTTAGATATCTAGATATCTGAGTTGAATTAAATTTTTTTTTTTATAATATAAAACCTACAATTTAATTTTAATTCAATACTTATCAATAATAAATAGGTTAAAACTCAGAGGGTGTCTGGACGATTTTATTTTCAGTCAACGCCCGAGGGGTTGTATCTATCAGTTCTAGAGAGAATAAATTTGATATGAGAGAATTTGAATGATTATATAGTTTTTATGAAATCGTTTGAATTTTGTAGAATTTAGATGCATGATCAGGAACGATCAGGAGGGTTCGATACTTCGATTACTAACATAACATGGAGAATTTGTTTATGGTTATTGTTCTGAGGGATTCACTAAAAAAATATATAATTTTTATATTTTAATTGTTTAGATGTTCTCCAAATTTGGATTCTATAAGAAATCCGAGGTAGGATGAGTACCTAGTTTGTGTATTTATATATTTTTTTGCAGTGATAGCTTGGATTGGATTTGAATAGGGGACGTAATTGATGAAGTTTATGATTTAAAGATTTTGTTTTAATTTTAATGTGAGTTGCCCATGTGAGTCATCTATCTATATGCATCCCAAGATATTTTACTGACTGTTCAGTTGGTATTTGGCTATAAATATTTTCAAAATATTTCTATACATTTCTAAATGTGCACTAAAATATTAAATACGCAGTTAAAATAATATAATACGACCTTAAACCATCAAAAGATTGAAGGGGATGCAAAAATGTGTATTAAAAAAGTTTCATATTTTCGATCTCTACACCATGATACAAATGTTGTTCTTACTTACCATATTATACGGTCAACCAGAATAAATATGGAAATGCATATAAGCCCATGCTCTAAATTTTGTAAGTATTATATGAATACTTTATAAATAATATTGGTAACAACGATCAAATATTATAACCTAACCTAATCTTTAACCTATTGTTATAAACTGTATACATCAATACTGCAAAAATTGTAATTATATTATTATTTATTACTTCTTGGATACCTACATATTGTGAAATTGTACTTACACTGAAAAATATTGATTTTTTTTCTTTTGTAACCTACATACTTAATAAGTTATAACCCATAACATATTATAACGTTACCTTATATGGCTGACTTAAGTTTTTGTTTCTTTTCGACTGTGTTTACATATTTTGCGTATGCAATTTTTTTTCTATTTTAATAACATTATTCTTGTAATGTGTACTTCAACCTGATGATTAATTGTATTATAAATAGATTATAAATTATAGGACATGATCGATATCAAATAATATATAACAATAAGACAATATGTTGCCTTAATATTATTTTTTCCATTTAAACCATGAGACCTGGTTGGATTTTATTTCACATTAATCCCACCCGGTCCCATGTTGTTTGTTTTGTATTAATCAAAATAACAAAAATAACAGCTCACTAGTCTCTCTTAGGATTGACCTTGGTGATTTATAAGAATAAGTCTTTCTGAACGAACCATGCATAGCCTAAAAACATCAAACCTTTACCTAACTTAAAATATTACATTATTAAATGTATTTATTTATTTTCAGAATGAGCGTGCAGTACTTAAGTAAAGAAGTGGCAGAATTTCATATACTTCTTATAATTTTTATAATTCTTAGATAAATCTTATTCAGTTTTCTTTGGATATTGACAACAGTCAAATTACATTTATCTGTGGCTATACCCGAGTATGACAAAACATCTAGGATTCTTTGCTGAATTTTGAAACATTTATACAGTACGGCACCAGCTACTCACGATTTATTCTGTACTTTAGGTAAACAAATAAATAAATTACGCAATATTATGCAATTTTAATATTTTCTTATAACGTATCCTATAAAAAGTCTTAAAAATATATTCTTTAGCCAGAGATTTCTGATACAGATTGTTAACCGAACAAGTATAAAGGTTAGAATTTAGTTTGTTGAAGTTCACCAGATAAATAGAAACAGTCTTAATAATTTCAGTTAATCCCAATCCATTGTTGAGATACCAAATCGTAGATCGATTTTTAATACAGTGTTCTTCTAATGAGAATATAAACAATACGTCATAATAGGTAGGTGAACCAAAATAATTTTTAAAAAAGGTGGTTAGTTATTGGACATAATTTTATCTACCTGGTTAGTTATTGGACAGAAAAATATGAAATGCTTAAAGGAAACCGGCAATTGGGGCGCTACCCATATTATATGTATAACATATTAAAACAACTTATTATTCTTAAATAAATTCAATCTTAATATAAGTTCTAATATATATTTATTATTAATTTAACATAGCCACGAAATAATTCAATAAAATACAAATAAATATTAAATTATACATGGTCAGTTATAAATTATAATAATATTATATAATTAAACAAATATAATATTATATAATTATATTAATAATAAGCCAACAATAATCTATTTTTAGTTGCATAAAGTTGCCCCCTCCCCCATTTCCATTTTTCTTCAACCCTCCACCAATATTTTAGAAATTATTTGGAACTAATTTATTGGTAGCTAGTTTTAAAATTTAAAACTTCATACTTTTCTCGGTACACAATTTTTTCTGATGGTGGGACAACTTCATACAGCCAAGTTTATATTAGCACTTTATATACAGCAAAAAATGCACACAATATTTTGAAAATTGTTGTGCTATTTATAGACATACAAAAATGTAATTCAATTTTAATTAGATTTTTTTTAAAAAAATTACTTTCATTTCTTTTAGAGTTATACCAAAAACCAAAATCGATTTTGTCGAAAAAATTCCCGTTTTTCCTTAATTTTTCATTTGTTTTTCACGGCGCTCATGAAAACTACTGGGAAATTTTAACTTTTGACCCTCCAAAGTACCAACTAGATTCACTTTCCTATCAGAAAAGGTACTATTGAAGATCGAAGCATTTTTACTGTCCTAAAAGGTGATGACAGACACAAAAATAAAACAAAAAATTAAAAAAAAAACACACATCATAGTTAAATCAATACATTCATCGCTCCGCTCAGAATTTAAAATGATTAATCAATAAAAATAATAATTTAAATTTCCATAAATATTTTTCTAATCCATGGAAAATTAAATTTTTTTTAAATTTATTATTATTGAAGTGGAATTATTTACTCTTTTATAGTTTTATCTATATTTTAAATTTAAATTCACTTAAATTTCAATAAGACCGTTTCACGCGGTGTATTGTCATACGGAATTCTGTAATCATGATAATTTTTTAAAATATCCGCCGTGTAGCCTTGTAGGGCTTATCAAATTGTATCTAATAAATTATCTAATAATCATTCTAAATTAAATAATGAAATACGATGAATGAAAAAAACTAGGTTTGATACAATCTGTATTTCGTTATTTTGTTTTAGTTGCGTGAAGTTGTCCTCCTCCACATTGCCCTTTTGACTTCAAACCTTCACCAATATTTTGGAACTTATTTATAACTAATTGGAACTTCTATTACCAAATTTGGAACCTCATACTTTTCATGAAAAGTAAAATTATTAATAATACGCGTTTATTATGTATTTATAAAATATAAAATATGTAAAATAAATTACCTATTTTTTAAGTATTTTACCCATCTTGATTGTTTTGTCAAGATAGTGGATTTTTAGATTTTTATACATATATTATATATTTTTTTGAGTTTATGTAGGTAGCTCAACAGGGAATAAAAATGTGGACGACTTATACGGTACAGAATTCGTAGAAAAAATGTATTTTTCATACTAAAGTATGTTTTGGAGATTAAAGAATATTCAGACTATATTTTATACATAAAAATAGATTTGTATTTATTCATAAAAATCATATTTATTCATTTTTCGAGTAGAAAATGTTTCGTCACGCAAAAAAAAATTATATTTAGTTTTAAAATAAAAAAACGATAGATATTTTCAATAACACGTTTGTAATTAAACGGGAAATTGTATAATTTGTTTGAGTGTTTCAAATATGATTGAATTTAAATAATTTAATAATTTATTGAATAAAAGGTATGCAATAGTTATTATTTATTTTCAAGTTTAAGCATATTATAAATTATTACATTACGTGCAATATGGATGGTAAATGTTATTATTATAAATTTATGTTTAATGTTAACATGTTATACTATATATTTTACTTAATCTGTTTCTATTGTAACTGCAGGTATACACATTTTAAAACTATTTGAAAAAAAAGGCATATTTTAAGCGTATTTTACCACTTATAAAATTTTTAAGATAATATTTTAAGGTTTTTTTGGTGTATATTAGACTATTAGAGTCATATTTTAAACTTTTAAGAACCTAATAATCCACTCGTTAATCATAGTATTATAAAATATACAAATATTATAAGTGGTTTAATGTTCCCCTACAAGATTGACAAAGTATATTTTGTTATGTGTTTAGTTTTTGCAGTGTCGTGGCCTGAGCACCGGGCTAAAAAATTACGTTACATCAGCATTCTAAGTCAGGATTGTCTATAAAATATTATACCATTAAATATAATCAATTTTGTTATTTAATTTCGTTCCAGAAAATTCATTGTTCTCCCGGGGATGCTTCAGTAGAGACATGAAATTTTGACCAAATGTTTATATAAGCATTTTCTACACGCCATAGCATTTTCAAAATATTCTGACTTATTTTGAGCTGTTAACGGACATTTTCAGTTTCCAATTTTTTTAGTTTTTTTTTCTATAATGTCAATAAAATTTTATTTGTTTGGTAAAAAATCTTGAAAATTTAATAGTAGAATTCTAATATATAGTTTCAGAGGCAGATGAAAAATATTAAAAATCCGTAGTCGCAATTTTTTTTTATAGGTAATCAAAGTTCAAATTTTGACAAAATACTTAAAAATGACGAAACTGTGCAATTTATTTTGAGTTAGAAATTCATAAAAAATTTTCTTTTTAAACCTAAGGTTTGAAAATGTAATACAAGATTCCTCATAAGTTTGCCTAATTGTATCAATAAAAAAATGTTTATAAGCAAGTCAAAATAAATTTTTATGAGCATTTTAAGTTCAAATTTTTACAAGATTAGATATTCATTCGATTTCTCGTGTAGCGATTATCTTATTTTGTTGCAATTCAAAAACGAATAACTGTAGATGCATGAAAATTTCACTGAATGTGTATATTAGCATTTTCTATACACCATCTAATTTTGAATATGTTTTGACTGTTTTTGAGCTTTTTACGGACCATTTAAATTTTAAATTTTTATAGTTTTTTTTATATAAATACCAATAAATTTTTATTTGCTGGGCCAAAAATAATGAAAATTTAATACAAGGCTCCTGATATATTGTTACAATAGCAATTGAAAAATAGTAAAAATATTTTTTTTATAAAACAATTTACATTTTCATTTAAAGTTTAAATTTTGACAGAATTCATCAAAATCTCAAAAATTATCAATCATTGTAATTAATTAATTATAAAATGTTCAGTTTTTATAACTAAGGATTGAAAATTTAAAACAAAGATTCTAATAAATAGTACATATTGTAATCAAAAAATCTAAAAAATATATAAACAGAGTTATTTTTTACAGACATTTTAAATTCCAATTTGGGCGAAATAACATATTAAAATCAATTTTAACGAGTAAAAGTATATATTAGTTTATAATTAAATAATATGAATAATGTTAATTCAACTTAGCAGCTACCGTAAAATAATAATATCAATATAATTTTAAATATCCTAGACTGACATACCGTTTCCGCTCAGAATCGTTTTTCGTATACAATGATATTATATCATTGAATTCAAATTTAATACCATCCATTATACAGCGATCTACTTGTAACCTACTGTCCAACAGAGTGACATCCACTTGACCCCCTTTTTTTTTATTAAAGTGTAGATAAATATTTTTAAGGGTTTGATCAAATTAGATGTATTTTTTTATTTTTTTGTAAGATATATGCAATCTATACGGATTAGCACAATAAGTATGCATACGTGGTTTGAGTGAATAAGAAGTCACTCACTATAGTCACTAGTGACTATTTGCTTGAAGGGAAATTAGATATTTAAAAGAAAGAATAATAATTTTAACTATTTACTTGTAACTTGTTATTTAAAACTATCGTTCATGAAGACTTTTACGTTTATTATTATATTTTATATAAATATTACAAAATAACGTTAATGTCAAAACCAATACAGCATCGACCTCTATGCCACTAAGGCCCTATAGCGGCTATAGGCTATAATATACGTAAATTCACTCGTCCCGGAAACCTCGTGATGAGTGCAAGTGACACACTTCCCTCACAAAAACTGCGTGATATTCGAGCTGGTTTCCTCAGAGTCATAAGCGCCGCTTCAAAAGAATTTTTGTTACAAAAGTTACTTTCTACATTTCTGACTTTGTTTCTGGACTTGATTGGATCTAGTTGGTAATTTGACGACAAGAGTGTAGTGTACCTACACCTACATTTCCAAGTATTTTTCAAAATAATCCCGAAAAACAAAAAATCAGGAATATATTTTACGCAAAACTAGTTTTCGACCAAATCGATTTCGTTTTCTTGCTGTAATTCAAAAATAAATAACTACACAGAGAGTTTAAATGTTCATTAAATATTTGTATAATCAATTTCTAGACATAATTACCTACATTAAAAGTTGTGGAGAGTTGGTAACCACTCTGCTGTACAATATGTGTCGAGTGTACATCGCCATTAAGTATGTCACTGAAGTATAAATATAAAAAATATTTTAAATCAATGTTATGTCATCGCATGCGAAAAACGAATCTAAGAGAAGAAGTACGCCAGCCTCGTTTAAAGCACGCGGGATATAATTTAATTTTGACTCTTTGGAACGGTCCCGCAGTGGTTGCTGAAAACGGTTTCAGCTTTAAGGAACTATTCAGACAGTGAATACTTCCGAAATATTTGAAATTTCGGTATGAATGATCGACATTACCACGAACGTTAAGAGGACGACGTTAAAGGTAACGGTGTCATATACAGGGTTATAAAATAAGTAAATAACCCGTCTATGTAGTTTGGTTCACGCGTGTTGCTCTCCGGATTGGACCTGCAGCTTTTTCATTATCACCTGAGATATTTCTGAAGAAATGAGTTATTTGTTACATTGATTAAATAAAGTATAATATATATATTTTTAATCAATGGTTGTAACTATTTTGCCAAATTTTGTGTGCGATATGTAGTCTTTTCATCAAACCGATTACTGAGACTTCACCCGCTATAGTAAGTTAACTTACATTTTCAAATATTGTTCTATATTCCTCGTTGCATCATGTGGGTGAGTGTCCATATTTAGCTGTCATCATGCTCATAATATAGAAGCCAGTATAGGCGACCATAACTGGCGGTTCCCCGGAGAAAGTGTAGTTGCCGATCTAGTAGAATATCAGGCTCTATTGTTCTTTCTCTTTTTCTGCTAACTTTTTTTGAAGAGGATGATGTTAAATTTGACTGCAAGGCACTGGAAACATTTAGTTACACTAATTATTACAAGTAAACATAATATATTAGTATAAAATGTATGATATATTGTACATTTTACATTACCGATGATCTACGGTAGGAATACACAGAGCTAACGAAGAAATGAGACTACATCAGCAAACGTATATATTTATAGTGAGCCAAAAGATTATTATTACAATTTTGTAAAGTAATCAAGAATAGTTTGATGGGGTTCAAAGACTCCGTGATAATTCAAAACGAATGTAAGTTAACGCAACCACGACCCATTTCTTGATACCTGCGTATATTATAATAAAATGTAAATACTGTATTGGTTGCCCTTACTTCGGAATGTCTGGTTTTAATTATTTATACATGTATGAACTCTTTGACAAAATATCTAGGCTTTTTAGGAAGCCGATTTTCAATTTTCAATTTTTAAGTATCTGGACCCGCTACTATATCTTCCTAGTTCACCTCACCACTGTTATTTAATAATTAATGTTGTAGAGTAAATCGAAGAAACTATACCAATACATATAAATATATAATACTGAATGATAGCAGGTTACACTTGACATGCCACATGGCGATAAAGTTATTTGTTTGTTAATTTGTTTACTTTAGAATCGATGGGTTAACATCGTATCAAATAACGATGGTTGTCGACTGTCTAACTGGTATTGTCATAAATCAGCTCGCTCGATTCAACATCGAAAACACGATGTAGAGAAGATGTAGATCAATCATCTCCACATCTTGATCGAAAATAATAAAATTATATAAATAACAAAAATTATAAATGATGCGCTATCTAGCGGGTTAAGTGGGCGACCGTTACAGTCGATTCCTTAAGCACGCGTTTAGAAGTTCAAAATGACTGCGATAGATGCCCCAGATCGAACTTTGAAAAACCTAGGTACAGCGCAGCACTGGAAAAGCAACATATCGGATGACCGAATTTTAAGATTTTAAACGGCCCTAAAAAAGTTAACTGCCCAATTTTCAATAAGGAATAATAGGTAAGTATACTAATTACTAACTTAAGCATTGGTGCAATGGAAAAATATATCAAATAATCGAAAACTTAAGATAAATACTTTAAAATATAGTTACTCAAGATTCAAGAAAGTATCTCAGCAGTATTTTAGTTATCACTTGTCGATACACATAATATACCTAACTTATACATCGACATTGAGGTGGTCACCATATTCTGCAATGAATGTGTTAAATTAAAATTCAATGATGAATCATCGACAACGATGAAAAAAATGCAAGGCGGAAATTCTGTGCTTCTATTTGGCAGCCTATATTGTTAACGAGATTTTACATATCATATTTTAAGGAGTAATATTTAGGCAATTCACATGACTTGAACATTCTATGTATGAGTATTAAAATATGATCATTAGTGTGTGATTCCGGGAATCTCTGTAATGCCACGTCGAGAAACCGGTGCGCCGGATGTAACTCTCGCACGCGCACGCACATGTCAATAATTCACGAAAATTAAAATATATTCTTGTTTGCAAAACCATTAAGACTACTAAACGCGGTGGTAAGTTAAACATACACCCTGAAGTTCAATTATAATTTCAAAAAAATGGTTGAATTTAAAAGATTCTATACTATGCTCATTAGGAATCACTTTTTTGGTTTTTAAATCAGATATGGTCCCAAAGTAAATAGGTTAGGTTAGATTAGGTACTTAGGTTAGTATGTAATGCAATTATTTCATGGGATTTTTGAAAACAAAATCGTTATTTTAAGGTCCTTAAAAATTGAAAATTAAAAATTGACTTCCTTATAATCCTAAATATTTTGTCAAAGAATTCATATATGTATAAAGAATTAAAATCGTACTTCCTGAAGTATGTGTAATTTATCACCACATTGGTCTAAAACGTAAGAAAAACACGTGTACAGCGATCCCATTAAAATTTAAAAAAAAAATTAACGAAGATCGAAAATATCTCATGATTATAAATAGCACGACTATCCGGTGAACTTTTTCATTTTAAAAGAAGTAGTTAAACTTGTTGGATACCTCCTATTAAAATATCTTATGTTAGCTATGAAAAGAAAAACTTTTATGAATTTCTAACTGAATAATAATTTACAAAATTTGAAAAATTAATCATAGCTATCAAAATAAGTCGAAATAACTTGAAAATTTTATCATGTTTGAAAAATGCTAATATAAATATTTGGAATACATTTCAAGAGTATACGGTTATGCGTTTTGGAAATACAACAAAATATCAAATATCGATTAATCGGAATTCGACCGCTGAATATCAAATATCATAAAAATTATAAGTTCAAACAATCATAGAAAATTGATGTTTTGCTTAAATAAACTTTTTTTTTTAATAACAGGTAGAAAAACTTATGTGAAATCTGCTATTAAAATTTCTATGAAAAAAAAATGTAATGAACTTCTAACTTACAAATAATGTACTTACAACATTTTAAAAATGTCTTATGACTATAAATAGCTCAAAAAGAGTCAAAATTGTTTGAAAATATTTCTATAGATACCAACTTTATTCACTTTTTTATCAGAAAAGATGCTGATCTCGCAAATTGGAGCATTTTTACTATTCAAAATGTTGCTGACAGACAGAAAAAAATCAAAAAAAAAAACACACATCATTGTACAATCAATACATTCTTTCACTCCGATCAAAATCTAATATTACGTAGGTACACAATTTCAACGAGTTGTAGTGCGTGTTCTTTATTATTTATTACCTATTGGATTAACATTAGTTATAAAAGTGAGAAAACTATACACTTTTACAATATTATTTATATTTTTGAAAATATAAGTTGATTTCGTTCATTCAAAATTCAACCGATTTTAAAATTGTTTTTTTCCATATTATAATAAATACTTAGATCTACAAAATAGCTGGTTTAGAATTTTTTTTAAAAAAAAAAAAAGGATTTTAAGCGCTTTATGAAAAACATTTTTAGACCTTGGTAAAGGGAGGGTATTTGACATATCAATAATTATACAAAAACCTGTACTAAAATATTTGCATTCAATTATATCGAATTAGAGTTACTGACTTTCCAATAATTAGTAAACATACTGTAGGACGTAGCTGTATTATTATATTTATTTTTATTTTGTATCTATTTAATCATTAAAAAGTACCTACAGTTAGGTATACGTTTTACCAAAACAATTGTCAAACTGTGAAATTATATTTTATGAAGGCAGTATACATTATTTTATTTATATTAACTTAAGTACATTTAACACAAAATAATTATATCTAATAATTACAATACCGTGTTAATAATATTGGATGCCAGTATATTGTTATAGTTATGCATTTTTATATTAATTATATGTATATGGAAATAGGTACCTACTTATTTCCGAATACTTTTGAAAGTAAGTATTTCAAATACTATGTTTAAAACACTTTTTTTTATAAATAGTGAAGTATTAAAAATCACATTTTTTGTTTTAATAGTTAATATAATTTAATACCTATATTTTATTGTTATGTCGGAAATCATAAATTATCAAAGTTATATACACGAATAGAAATACAATATACTTTAAAATTGACTATAATTTCAAATTTCCCAGTATAATAATATAATAATATATACCTACCTAATTAATAAATAATTAATATTTAATAGTATTATTATCAATTTTATTATTTTAGTTCCTACCCAGAACAAAAAAAAAATGTTTTAAATGTATATTTCTCATAACTTCATAAGTATTCAAGTATTTGTTCTAATTAATTTTTATATTTACGTATTTTACCCAGCTCTGAAAATCTGAAATCCGAATTAATAACAATAATTGGTAGGTATAAAAAAAAAGGTTAAGTTATACGATAGGACTGTGTCCGTGGTTATCATGGTCGAGCTAGCGCCAGGCCGACTTCCGGTGCCATCGGAATGTTTTGCGTCGCTTTCGTGTCGGCACTGCATCGCGTGGCGATCAGCAAAAACTAAAAAGCAAAACAAATAACTCGGTCAATCAACGGGATTTTTAGTTTTCACAATTTTGCGCGTCGCAGTGCCCTAGTCAACTCTCAGTCCGTGTCCCGTGGTGACGACGGCCGTTCATCATCGAGGCGGCGAGACAATAAGACATATCGACTGTTCGATAGAAGACATAAGACCGCCAACGACGAACTTTTGTCTTCCGTTTTCAGTCCTTACCGCGCACTAAATACGGTCGACGGCTGTGGATACGACGCGTCAGCAGCAGCTGCAACGGTAGTCTACAAGACGTGTATCGTTTGGTGGATGTGTCGTTCTTTCGGTTGAAAGAGATACAACAGCCCGCGCACGATGGCCGAGAAGAGAAAAGGCAAACGACGGCGGGACGAGGTGAGTCGCTGTCACGACGACACTAATTATTACGATGACGTCGTCATTGGGGAGGTTGTGTGTTAATGTTTGTAGCTAAGAACACTTATCGATAAAAGAAAAACAATTAGAAGATGAGAGTATGACATCTTATTTAAATGAAGTAGAGTCGTTATGTAGAAGGCTAGATACAAATATGACTGAAAAAGAACTTGTACATCATATGCTTAAAGGATTACGTCCCGAAATATCTAGATAAGAACACTGCTAACGAAATAAAAAATAACATTATAAAATGCGGTACAGTAGAATTCATGATACCTGTAGACTCTTGTAATAATAATTCCAATTCGATCAAAACATCTATATTAAGAGAACAAATTCAACAAATAACACAACACACAAATACTGAAGTGGAAGAACTAAAAAACGAGTTAAATAAATTAAAAATTGAACTTATCAGGGATAGCTAAAATTTTTAATAAGAACGATAATTTGAACACAGAAAAATTTTAATAAAAAAAATAATATAATATGTCAAATGTGTGAAAAACCATTCCACACGACCGACAAATGCTTTCAGAGAGGCGCTTGTCAAATATGCAAAAAAACTAATCATACGGCATTAAAATGTAGATTTAGATATCACAAAAACGAGGATAAAATAAACTAATACATAGATTAAATGTTAAAGCTAGTACTGTTGTAGCCAGGATTATCGTAGTTACCAGATTGTTAATGTGTAGCGTTGGTTTTTCAGGAGTACAGTTTGGACCCTGAGGCCGCAGCTGATAAACCCAGCAAAACCGAGTATTCTGTGGCCGCCTGGTTGCGCAAGCACGTCCCACACAAAAAGACAAAATTTGCCGGACACAATGTCGAGTACTTTACAGGTATGTGCTGATGACACGACTTGCACTGCATGTGTACCTATGTAATATAATAAGATGGTTTTGAATTTTGTGCATACAGGTAGCAAAGCTGTTGACAGTCTATTGGAATCAAAATGGGCAACCAGCGAAAAGTTGTTCACTACCAGACTGGAGATCGAAACATTTTTGGACTTGTAAGATATTTATTCTCGTTGCTCTATAAATGTTATTTTATTTACTAAGTTATTATGTTTCCCTTCCAGAATGTTAAAGCATCAATTTTATCACCGTGCTAAGAAAGTGCCGATATCTGATCAGGAACTAAAAGCTATGAAAAATAAAAAGTCTAAAAAATCAAATGATACTGATAAAGATGAGAAGAAAAAAACAGATAAAAAGAAAAAAGAAAAGAAAGATGATGAAAGCGAAGAAACTAGTAAAGATGACAAAATTGATGATGATAAAATCAAATCCACTGAAGTAAGATTATGTTTTATATGTAGGTAGATATTTATAATATATATATTTTAACTAAAGTATATTATATTATATTTACCTTACTATATTATAAAGTAGTTGAAATCTTACTTGTACAGTTGTATGTATTATCAGATTTGGTTTGTGAAAGTATTATATTTTGTCTGGTTGCATAAACAGGTAGTAAACATTTAATGAGTCAACTGTAGGCTAACACACTGTAGGGTAAAAACCTGGTCCTAACCTAACCTAACCTAACCTTTATCATGATTTTGTGGTCCATGATTAGTCTATTAAATTAATAAACTTTTTATTCTACCTAGAATAAGTGGTATAAACTATAAAACACATACTCATTACCCACCCAAGTACCCAACCCCTTCAGTAAAATGTTTGATAAAAGTATCTGATTACTAAATTGATTTCATCCATGATTATCATTTGATACTTGAATGAAAATTAAAATTTTACAATGCGGTCAGGAAATGTCCTAATAACTGATCCTCCCTTTTATATTGGTGGGTAAGCGGATGTTTCGTCCTCGTCAATTATTAAGATAGGATAGTTGGGCCCAGGGAGTTAAAAGATTAGTAGACTAGTCATAGAGCTAGTTTACTTGTATTATTTAAAAACTAAATTTGACTGATAAAAATTAAATATTGTAGGCAATTTATTTATAACATTTTATTAATATAAATTATAGGTACTGATATTTTGTTTTATATAAAAAAAAATGATTTAAAATACCAGGGGACCAAACGTCCTATCTTAATAATTGACGGGGGCTGAACGTATGTTATTCTTATTGGTGGTACACTTCGGTAAAAATAATCTACCTAAGCATATTATTTTTCAAAATAAGTTTTGAATTGAAAGTGTTGGTTGGCACCGTGATGAACTTAGAAATTTGACTTGATATTTTTGACCAATACAGAAAGTTATATAGTGTATCTATAAAGAATTTTAAAATTAAAATGTTTCACAACATTTAGGAATATACTCTATTCAGAATAAGTCTGGAAAAAAATCACTACAAAACCATGTCACATTCGCGCATGTGCAGTCTCATTGGCTGCTGTTGGTGCGCTGCCCAAAACTGGCTAATCACAGTGGTCCTACCGTTCTGAAGCCGTGCAATTTTTCCGTTCTTATTTTTAATAGAGTATAGAATATTTTCATAAATACAATGAAATATGTTAGGTTTCCATACAGCTTAGTTGATATATGAATCATTTCTAATAAAATAAAGTCTTTTTATTCTACTTGTCTTAAAGATTACTTAGACATTTTATAGGACTCATTAATTGATAATGCCAATCAAAAATACTCAAAAAATGCATGCAATACAATTTATATTTATACTTATGACATTCTTAAATAACAAGTAAATTGTAATGTCAAACTAAATAACCTAACTACATCCTAAACTTAAAATGTTTGTCTGTATTAACAGATTGAACGGAAAAAAAAAAGTCGTAAAATACGTTTAGAAATGCATATGGAACAATCATTTGTTGACAATTTGGATGCATATGTTTGGATTTATGATCCTATTCCATTTTATTATTGGGTAATAGGAACATTCATTGTATTTGGTGGAATTGGAATTTGTTTATTCCCGTTATGGCCACCACAAGTGAGGTAAGTTAATTAATAGTATATTATACAGTTATTCAAGGATGTAATAATTTTTCATTATTATCTCCCTGTTTATCTCATGTTTTTATTCTATTTTATTTATTTTCAGAATGGGTGTGCAGTACTTAAGTATAGCAGCGGCAGGATTTCTGATTTTCATTATTGTTTTGGCCATTCTTAGATTAGTCTTATTCAGTTTGCTTTGGATATTAACAACAGGCAAATTACATTTTTGGCTATTCCCAAATTTGACAGAAGATGTTGGCTTCTTTGCTTCATTTTGGCCCATTTATACAGTATGTACTCATAACTAATTCTTTAACTTTGGTAAATAAATACAATTATTTATGCAATACGTATTGTTAATATTTTAGTATAGCGTATTCTATAAAAAAAGTGCTAAAAAAGGAAAGAAAAAAAAGGAAAAATTATCAGATGACGAGGATGAAGATGATAAGAAATTGGATGATTGTGATGAAGAAAAAAAATCTTCAGAATCTGAAATCGACGAAAAGGTTCCTGAAACTGAAACATTTGAACATGACAACACTTTATTAGATACAGAATCTGGGCAATTTGAAAATCCAAAGTAGACATTTTTATACATACGCTTTACAAAATGATAAATTATGCTAGGTTATTGACTGAAATTTAAATAATAATAATGATTGCTCCAATATAAAAATGTCAATTGCGGTAAAAATGTTTACACTTTTAATTTATAAAATGTGTATTCACTATTCATGCTTCATCCTTTATAATACTTCTCTAATTAGTATTAAAGAAATCAAAATAAAAAGAAGAAGAAAGCTAAAAATCCAACACAATAACACCGAATGTCCAATGTTGCAAAACCACCTTTCTTTTCTGATATATTCACACACACTCATACTATAGTTGTCATACTAGTGCCTTAAAGCACAAAGCATATAGCTAATAATATAAAAATACTTTTTTATTGAAATGAATATTTTTTCATACAATTTTATTTGAGACCTAAGTGCAAATTTATTCAATTCTTAATTGTTATTTTAGGTAAATAGCATTGAAAAATGTGTCTAATAATTTAGTTAAATATGTTATTGAAAAATATAGTTTTCTGATATTTTTTAATAGATGTTCTGAAGATTCCTCTTCAACTGATACTGAATCAAGTAGCCAGCAGTCGCACAGTGGTAATGATTTTGTCATGGTGGAAAAACATGATGCCCAAGACACATAATAATAATAAGTAATTATCTATAATGTATGTACCTACTTCATGTTAACATTTTAAATTAATTCTTTGTTGTTATGTTTTTATTTTTGTTTTCCAGATAAAATTAACAAATCCCTTTATTTATGTTTTCCAATAGCTTTTGCTGTGGTATGATTTAAAATTAATATATTAATTTATTATTGTTTTTACTGTTATCCTATTATAACTTATATTCAATAAATTGCATTATTATAATTTTTTATATTTTTATGTTTTTTTACACAAGTGGCTAATTTTCTAATATATTTTCTGTTTCCTCGATTGTAGAAAATCATTTTTATTTTGTGATTTAATAATTATTACAAAGATTAATATAATTATTTTATTTTCCAAATGTAGTGTTTTTATCCCTATTTATTTTATCAAGTACAAACTTATAACTAATATGCCCAAGTGTGAATGTAACACTTAAAATAATAAAATATCATACGTTCAAGTGTAACTTTTAATGATAAACTTGCTGTGTAGTCTTTATGGCATATGTTTCATTCAGAATTTGAATACCACAAATAACACGTATGTCATGATACACTTTACTACATTGGTTTTTAATTCTTTATTTCCATATTTGAAACATAAAATAAGACTTAGTAGAAACTAATCCGACACACTATGACTATATTATAATTTGATTAATATAAGTTTAAATTATCGAGTAAATTTGATATCAGTGGTAGCAAACATAAGCCCCACAGTCACTATTATTGTAGGCAGTTGATAACTCTGTGGACTTTTTTCTATGCCTATGGTAGACATTGGCTGCTGTTAATGTATTATACAACTTATTTACATATATATATCTACTAAATTAGCATGATGTACATCTTCATTGAACTTCAAAAAAAAAATTTGTATTTGTTTTGTTTTATGTGTACACAAGCAATCCTGTTATAAATCCTTATTAAAAAAATTGCAGAAATTGTAGAAAACCTACCATTTCAACAGGTTATGCTTGCATGCTCACATGAAAAATATCACTAATAGAAGAAAGATTTCTTAGTTCTTACAAGATTAGCCATTCCACAAGCATCAATCCAAGCCCCATAAAAACCTTTAAGATATTGTTAACATATTTTAGAATTCGACAAAATCAAAGGTACCTGGATACATTTTCATTTAAATATCATCAAATTTAATGCGTGTAATGGTAAGGTATTGACACAAGTGGTAGAGTATTAAAACAATTACACAACTAGGTAATAAATAACATAATCAGATTTACATTTTATTATTATTATAAATAATGTGTAAACTGATATATAATTATCACAATTCACCTTGTATCTGGTATTATCGGTATATTAATTAAGTCTTTAATAAAATAGAAAAAATTATATTTAAAGTATATTTTATATTACAATTATTATAAATTATTTATATTTCAAAAATAAGAATATTATTTGATATTTAATGTATCCCTTTTTTCAATTTGCCTCATTGCCTTTTTCCTCATTCTCTTGATTTTGGCAGGATTCTTGATCTGAAAAAATTTAAATGTCTTGTACAGTTTATTATATAATGAACAAGGACTTATTTAGCTGATGTGTATATAAATATAAATAATTGTGAAGTTAAGTTAATACCTGTTGTTGATGCAAAAAAATATTTAATAAATATAAATAAAATGTATCATTCTATCCTGGATAAGATTTCTAACTTTAATTACAGCTACAGCTACTGTGTGGTTTAATAATACATATCAATTTTATTTTCTACCAAATAATATTTGTATTAAATTCTCAATATCATAAAAAAAAAAAAAAAATTATGGACAAACACAAATTACTGGCACATATTTAAAGCAGCTCACTGATAAAATAGATGGCTCATTGCCACAATTCGGGCCTGATTCTATGAAAGAAATTAAAAAATCATTATACCAAACGGTTCTTGGTAAAATTTTTAAATACCTAATATTAAACAATTATTAATAATATAAATATTTTAAATGATAATAATTGTTGAAATTTGTTGTTTTGTAAAAAAAACATAGTGTTCAGTAAAAGTAAACTGTATTTAAACATACATAGGTAGCAAAAACTAAATACTTTTAAATCAACGATTAAAAAAAATATTTTACCACTTGAACAACTTCAGATTTTCTTTGATTTTCTGCTCGTCGTTTGATATTTTCACGTCGTCGTTCTTTCCTAGCCTCGTTTTCTGCATTTCTTTCATTAATCAAGGCTCTAGATAACTCTCTAGTTTTTTTAATATCTTCTCTTAGCTTTTGTTTACGTTCAAAAGACAACTTTAAACCTTTTGTTTTGTTGATGGACGAAAATCTAATGCAATAAAAATATATCTATGTAGTGTATACTCAAACCAAAATCATATTACTGATAATTATTCATAAATCATAACTATTGTAAGTTTGCAACTTACTTGGTTTTAGGTGTTTTCCAAAATCGTCCACATTTGGGCATACCACGAACGGATACTTCTTTTTCTGACATTATGTGGCTATTTTCACGTCAAACGCGGAAGTCCTTAACGGACGGCGAATCGAAACGAAAAGAAAGACCACTTACAAATCACTATACTAAACCACGAATAGATTTATTAATGATCATACCATTGCAGACCGAAGAGTTCAGACTTAAAGAGACGTACGGACCATGTGTCCATGTGTTTACCATATAATCTGTTGTTACTTGTTATCATTTCATGGTGAAGATCTCCAAAGAGAATAAAGAAAAGGGAGAGCTCTCCCAGTGTTACCAGGTCAATTTTTCGTAATTTTCGATTTTTATTATTTTTTAAATTTTCAAATGTACGTATTGTATTGAATTCGGCTTAAAAGTTACATCCTTGTATGACTAATATTATAATTATATATTATATTTATATACTATTTTATTTTATTATAAATTCTTTTCGTTAAGACAGTATACCTTAGGGCTTAGGGTTACCAAAGAAGCGTTTTTTACTTACATTTTAGTAGGTAGGTATCTAACCTATATTGTTCAATATTACCATAGAGTAATACTCTATGAATATTACACGATAAAATTATAGCTTAAAATGTATTCAATGAAGAAGTAAGTACATTATAAATATGTATTGCAAACTTAATATTATTTTAACCAAGCAATTGATGATTTTTAATGTCATGTCTTTTTATTTCAAGATATAGTTTATGCGCTATTACTATCTAATAACTTATAAACCACGAATATAATTTAGTTTTGGTACCTAGGTACCTACCTATTATTGTACCTATATAAAATAAAATTTCAAAACAGTGGAATCTTAATAGCCTATTTTTTCGGTACGAAAGGTTCTACAATGACGAAAAATAATTAAAGATTTATAATAATTAACACGTTCACTGAGGATGATTGGAGTCATTTCTACATATTTTGTGTTCAATTAGTTTTATTTCGGCCAGAGTTGTTTACCTCAAACTCTCAATTTTTAGGCCTACGACGTAAAAACACTTAATTTTTTACCAGCACCGTGATACCGTGTTTAGGCAGCTAGGCCCACGATTTAAGGTATAGGTACTAGTGGTACTACTCTTTACAGTTGAAACTCTCTATAACGAATCTGAAGGGACCAGGAGATTTCTTTCATTATTGAGAGCCATTAATAAGTTATAAATCAAACCAACTATTATACGTTGTATAGAGTTATTCGCGTTGTAACGAGTTTCGTAAGAGTTTTCGTTGTGCATGGTTAAGCGTCATAGTGACAGACTCATAATAGTGGTCAGGACGTGTACAGAACTGATACGCAGCGAACTGCATGTAAATACAAGCTACCTCTACTACGATTATGACTAAAGTATTTTTCTGGTTTTTTTAATATGTTCTAGTATTCTGTACTGCCCATATAACTACAAAAAAGATAAGATAATACATACACCATACATTGATACACCTATAGGTATTAAATGTTCTACTATAATGTCTACTATATTATACGTTTATACTATATAAGCTGTATTATCCGACATATTTATACGGACCCTAATTGAGCCTATGCACATTAAATATTCATGTAGCAAGCAAATTATATGAATAGGCGTATATATATTAATTAAATTTAAAAAAACGTATCCCTACCTATTATAGTTATACATAAATACTTAACTATAGGTAAAAAAATGAAATCGTTAAAAACTAATAATAATGCTATACCATACCTAGGCCCGTAGTAAAAAAATAAAAGATATGGGTGTATAATAAATAAATAAATAATTATACTATTAAATTATTTTGTTAATAGTTAGAATACCTATACCTATGTAAAATCATATAGCGGCATATGATTCTTGAAATTGTTAAGTATAAAATTGTTATCATAGTTTGAGTTTTCTAAGTTGAAGTTTAATATTGGGAGGTAGGTACCTCCTACTAGGGAATGCTAAAAAAAAGTACTCATTAATAAAATCATATAAAAAAACATAATTGACCATTTGTTCTTTATTATTGTTATATATAAATAGTATAAGCAAAAGTTATAGCCTTAAAATTTAAATAGCTGTCTAGGTCAGGTAAAATCGTGAACACTTATTATCAATAAATAGGTATGGGACATGGGTATTTGTTTTTCTCAATGTATGATAATTGATATTGTTTCCTCAGAACATTTGTATGTATAGGTATACATACTTTTTATATTAATTCAAAGTTCAATGAGTTTTCGTCTTGTAATTGTTATCATAATATAACATATATATTATGACATTATGTCATGATTTTATTATTTTAGGCCAGTGGTTCTCAACCTTTTTTATTCACGACACACTATTATACATCACAAGTTTTTGCGGCACTCTCACAGTCTCACGCACTTGACAACCAGAAAAACAAAAAACGGGAGAGGCTTCTTTTCATTGATGTGTGTGTGGCGTGTGCTTGGCTTCAATTCGACCAAGTATCGAACTTTTGTGTACGAAAGGACCAGCTCAAGTTTCTCACTGATAATTTAAGATATATTCTCTTTATGATATAATATTCCTTTGCTTAAATAATTTAGTTCTCAAAATATAATTTTGTTGCTGTATTTTTAAAAAGTGAATGTAATGAAATAAAATACTGTTTTCAATATTTTTTTACCAGTATAATCACAAATATCAGACATTTCTCGAGGCACACCGGTTGAGAACCACTGTTTTAGGCTATACATAACTAATATAGTTGTACCTACTACCTTGTACCTCGTGGTTTGTACACTATAAATTGTAGTACCTATGCATATACATGGATTGCTATTGTTAAACTGTAAACAGTGTGAAATCTTAGTAGTTTATTCGGTCCGACAATACTTTGTTTCAATAACTTCCAAAAGAGAATATTATACTATTAATTATTATTTATTATGCACTATTTTCCCCTTCTACAGGTCACCTATGTTGTTATGTGGGAGATGCGTGCAGCCCGACAAAAACCAGTCGCTGACCGCTTGGTATGTAATATTCACTTATCACTTTTCGAACCAAGTATAGTCTGTTATTGCTGTGTATAGTGCAGAGATATTCAAACTTTTTCATTCCACGGTTCATTCGTCTCTTTACAACATTTTGGTGGATCTCAAATAAGTAAGGACACAGAAAGAAAAATATTTTTTAATGTTTAATCATTAATTATAGTAATAATATTAGGTATATTTTATATATTATAAATAATAATATGATACTTTTAAGTGCATAAAAATCAGTGCTCTAATCATAATTTTTGTCCTCTTCTCTCTTCTATGATACAGCTCGATTGACTGTTTCACGACGCCCTTTGGGGCCGTGACAATTTGTTGTCGACCTCTATAACACACTAATATATACTGTATATTGTATATATACACACACTATAGTGCATAAATTCAGGGGTGGACTTGTTTTCGCCCAACATCGACTTTTTGGTTTTTACCCAAATGACGAAAAAATGTAAAAAAAAACCCAAACTCAAAAAAGAGTGATTTGGTTTTCGCCCAAAGAAATAATATTCATAGTAAACGAAATAGTATTAAGTAATAAATAATATAGTAGTATTAATAGTAAACATAAAAAAAAAATATAGTATAATAATAAAAATTAAAAACCAAATTATTTGTCAAAATGGCACATAAATTAATTTCAAATCTGGATAGTTTCTTATATAAGCTGAATGCATTTTGCCTTTTTTTTAATACGACATTAGTGGACAATCGTAACCAAAATGTTTTTTTTTTATTTTCTAGGAGTAATATTTCTTTGAGCTAAAATCAAAAGATCGATTTTGGGTAAAAACATGTACTGCCAAATCCAGGGCTTAAATTGAGTGAAGACACGGGGACGGGGAGGGGCATGGGAGGACTGACGGATTCTAGTACGTCCCCCCCGTGCTTCCTTCCCGATTTATTGGACGTTTTTCCCGCAATGGGACAATTTCCCCACCGTACAAAAAATTATTAATTAAGCAAAAATATTAATCACAATGTTATACAATTAAAATCAATAAATGTACAAATAATTAAATTAATACCCTAATTAATATATAAATATAATTCAATAATACGTCATAAATCATTATAACACTATTGCCAATACAAAATTCACAATTATAAATATTAAAAAAAAAAATAAACAATAATATACAAATTTCAATTAATGCAAATAAATAAATGTACTGTTTACGAGATTTTTTATTAAATAACTATTAACTAGGTATAATTCAATAATACTTTCATATAACTTTGGTTTATCAATCATTACCAATTTAATTGGGTAATAACTAATAAATCCATAACGCAAATGATATGACAGTCGATAGATGACGATACGACGATCGTATATTTCGAGTAAAACAAAAGAACCTATTATTATGTGTAGAAAACCGACGGAGTCCCTCTTCTTTATCGGAAATAACTATGCATAGGAAGTAGATACTCCTTCTAATAATATCCTAATCGGGTTGACATGTAAATATTCAGGTAAACTCATTTTTTTTACACTTTGCATAGGTACCCTTTCTAATTTTTTTTTCCAATTCAAGCACTGCATATAATATCATATTATATACATTACGACATTCTGACTTGCGATGATATTAATTTATTATTATTATAATTAATTTATATTTTCAGTTTAATGTTGAAATCGATGTCACCAGAGGGTAAAATGATTTATGAAGATTTAAAATCAAAAGTAAATATATACAACGGAATACATCTCGCTAACGTTGCATAGTTTATTTTTTTATTGGAGTAGTATAGATTAATGAAGTTTATAAATGTTTTCTTTTTTACAGTTTGATCAAAACGGTTACGTCGTAATAAAAAATTTTTTGAACGAAAAGGAGACAATGGAGCTCAAGGATGCAGGAGAAAAACTCACCGAGAATGTGCCGGCTGACGTTAAAACCGTGTTTTTTACCAATCAAACAAAACAAGTAAATAATAGACCCCCTTTTATTACCCAGTTAGGTTCATACATTTTTTAATTCCTTTATAAATATTTGACTAACAAAAAAAATAAATGTAAATTACCAAATTGATCATGATTCATGAGTATGGAATTCCACACGCACCATGCCATGAGACGAGCCTGCAGATTTATGATAGACATAATACATATATATATATATATATATATTATATATTACACATAAGCTGTGGCCTGTGTGCGGCGTTAAGTTCACTTATAAGTTATAACTGCTTGTCAACGAACGAACAAACAACGTTTTTTGAATGTGAGTAGTGGCATATTAGCCATATCACTAGGCATTAAGTTAAGTATCTACGCCCCCAGAAAATAGAAAACTTAACGGCAGCTAGTTTTTGTGGGCCAATCTAAGGAAAAATTACTACAGCTGCATATCTAGTGTTGACTCCCTGGCTTATAGAATCCAACTGATTATGTTTTTTCCTGCATATCTTGCATATTCCATGTGTATACCACCTCAGTATGCACGCTTATGAGTTATGAATTACTTATGATAAATGATAATACCTATGTATATTATTAATATATAGGTGGCCGACGATTACTTCATAGAGAGTGCCGACAAAATATCATTTTTTTATGAAAAAGCTGCGCTGGACGACGACGGATGCCTCCTGGTCGACGCCTCGTTGGCACTGAACAAAGTCGGTCATGCCTTACACAGGTTGCACCCGACGTTCGAGGAGTGCACGTACAGCGACAAGGTGACAAACATCTGCCGAGCTCTGGGCTTAGTGAAACCAGTAGTGCCTCAGAGCATGTACATCTACAAAAACCCCGGTATCGGTGGCGAAGGTCAGTTTATATAGTATAATAATAATATGAGTATAGATACATAATATAGGTACCAATCAAAATAATTTCGCGAGATTGTTTGAAATTTAATTACAACTTAGGTACAATTATTTTATTAATTTATCTCATCGTTACTCGTATTAAATTATTGTATATATACTAATACTATGTAGGTACGTAACTATTTGAGAATATTTAAAATTAATTTAATTACCTACACTCTAATTATATGATTGCATGATTACGTCATAATATACCTAGGTAGTGAAGGTAAATCATCGTTAATGAAATATTGTTGGTGGTGGTGTCGGTGAGGGAGTGTATCAAGTAGCGACCCTTTTTTAAATTATATTGTAAAAACTATCGGTATCGATCCTTATGCACTTTCAGACCCTATTAACCTATTCACAATTCACGTCTATGTTTCAACCTGTTTTGTGTATAATTTATCGCTCGAGCTGTAATAGGCACCTAATGCCCATGGCCCATTAACATTTTTTTTTAATGTATATTAATATTATATATTAATAATTTGTTCAGATGAGAACTATTCAATAGTAAGTAAAAAGTATAAATAACTATTTAGATTAATAACATAGTGAAATTAATGTTATAATATCATATTATTCATTTGCGCTTTAAGAGTCTTGGAGACTTACCCGGAATGGAAAAGGACTAATAATAGGGGAGGAAGGGGTTGGAATAGAGAAAGAGAAATGGCCCATTATTTTAATAACATAAGCCGTTAATATACCACATAGATATAAGTATACAGCATCATTTTTAAATTACCTATATAGTATATATAAACTAGCGGTCCGTCGTAACAGGCCTTTATGATATAAAATAATAACGGCAGTCTTCAATTGTTAGGTATAGCCATAGGTTATTAACTTATAGCGGCTATAGGTATATCCCAATAACAACAGCAGTAAATAATAATTCACTTTTTGGCCATTACCCATTGTACCACTTTCGCGAGATTTTACGAGTCTTGATATTATGTATTGAAGTAACAGAAAAACCTACCCAAGGATTGTCATATTATATTGTACAAATTTTACATGGCTTACGAATGTAAGGTAAAAAAAATAAGGTCCTATGCAATATTAATGCAATACCTATATGTATGTGCAAAGAGGCATACAGCTGCATACGCAGTGTTACAACCAGGATACATTTTTAGTGGGGAAGGGGAAAGGGGGTTAGGTACTTAGGTCGTTAGGTTAAGTTAGGTTTATGAGTAAAATCCTTAAATTACAAATTCAATTGTTTATATCTATTTTGTTTATGGATAATGCATAATATTGGAAAAAAAGTATACCTATACTTTAACTCATATTAAATATTTAAATAAAGTTCTCATTAAACGTTGTAACTTTATGTTTCAAATCGCTACACAAATTATACAAGTATACAACTTAACGTATAATTCGTAATAAATTAAGCATTTTTTAAGACGGTATACCTCTCCCGCCCACTCCCGCACTATAGTTGCGTCACTAAACATTTACGTATAGGTAGTTATAAACACATATATATATTATTTTCCAATATAAATAGTCATCCCGCATCAAGACTCCACATTTCTCTTCACCGAACCAGATTCATTGGTAGGATTTTGGATAGCCTTGGACGATGCCACGCTAGAGAACGGTTGTTTGTGGGTGATACCGGGATCACACAAGACCGACACACACACACGTCTTATTCGTAACCCAGACAAATGCAGTGCAATAAGTCAAACAATTTTCCAGGGAATACTTCCAGAATATGAACAGTCGTTGTACGTACCGTTAGCCGTTGAGAAATGTGAGCTTTATATATTGTATATAATATAATAGATACCTACCTATACAAATAATAGGGTGGTCCTTATTTTTCATTTATGGTTTTTTCCAGATTACCCCCCCCCCCCCCTTTAGAATGGTTCAACTACAAAAAAAGTTTCATGCAAATTCTTTAATTTTAATCCGTGCCGCAAAACCTTTAAAGTTACAAAAATAGAAAATTTTCAATATTATAAATTTTTTTGGTGTTTTAAACATAATCCCAGAAAAAAACAAAAAATTCGTTAAGACACAAATTATAAAAAACTAAATTTACTACAATTTGTTTCGCATATAATAGTTTGTAAATATTTTACTTCTTCAAATATGTAAGTCGATAGTTGAAAAAAAAACTTAAAAATTCAGATATTTCCAGCAACTTAACATATACAAATATGAAATAATTAATTATAAAAACAATTTACAATAAATAATAACATAATGTCTTAATACTCATTATTTACACCGGAGGACCACCCTAATAAATATAATATAATATCCGACTAGGATTTGAAAACTAATATATTTATATAATAAATGGATTTAATTTGCAGCCAGTCTCGTTTTAATACACGGAAAAGTGGTACATAAAAGTGAACAGAACAAGTCACAGTATTCGCGTCATGCATACACGTTCCATGTATTTGATGAAGGAATTAGCCAATATTCTGGACAGAATTGGTTACAAACAAAAGTTGGATTCAAACCACTTTATACTGTATAAACATTATAAACAGAAATACAATAGTTTTACACAACAAGTACGTTTAAAAATAATGATTTTAAATACCATATAGATTTATTTTATATAATTTAAAGAGTATCTATCTATCTGCTGTCTAGTTTTTATATTATTTTATCACACTGAGAATTATAATTCAATATACAACGGGTTGTACAGTCAAGTCAATATACACTGATTGTAGATAAACTAGTCTATTTTTAGAATCTGGTGTATTTGAAATGTCTTCTTCGTTTTATAGGTTATACAAATGAAAACTGTAAATATAAATACATATATCTTTTTGAAAATAATTAAAAATACTTTTAAAACACTGATGATGCCTAGAACTATGCCTAGTGTCATATTAAATTTGCCAACTGAATATAAAACTATTATAAACGCCTCCCTCAAAGGACAATATTACATATTATTCATATAGGAAAATGGTTCCCAACCGGAGAAATTCATGTTGGGGAAATATAGTATTGATGAAGTAACGAAAATGTTGTGCTATTATTTATTTGTAATAATTATGCCATTTTACAATCAGTAAAATTAAAAACAACAAATTAAGTTCACATAATATAATAATACTTTTTTTTTTTGAAAGTTTTAAAATAAAACAATTAGATAAGTGGGTACCCCACTGCTATACAGTAGTTGTCGAGTATGTCGCAGTAATGGATGTGTTATATTTTAATACACTGTAAACCATTGTATACGAAAAACGAGTCTGAGCGGAGATAGTGCGTTAGCGTAGGCCTAGCATTCTATAAGAATATAGCAATAACAAATAACAATATCGTTGTAGTAACACTATGTAGTTTTAACTTATTTTCAATTAGTTAGATCTCACCAGATTACAATTGTAACGGAACTAAAGAATAATCACTGATTCATAAAATTGAATTAAGTGCTTATTATAAGAACATTTGTGGGGAGTCTCCCATTAAAATGTCTAATGTTAGCTATGAAAGGAAAAAACTGTTATGAATTTCTAACTGAAAAATAGATTGAAAAATGTCTAAAGGCTATAACTGACTCAAAAAGAGCCATTATGTTACAATAAATTTTACCATTTATGGAAAATTCTAATATTATTATTTGGTGAAAATTGCAGGTGTCTTTGGTTATTAATTTTTAAGTTACACCAAAAAAATTAAAGTTAGAATTTTCAATTTTGACCTCCCAAAAGTATCAACTAGAAACACTTTTCTAGCAGAAAAGATGCTGACCTCGAAAATCGGAACATTTTTACCATCCAAAATGTTGCTGACAGACAGAAAAAAATACACATCTTAGTAAAATCAATTCATTCTTTCACTACGATCAGAATCCAAAATTAAAAAAAAATATTTTATTATTATTTATAATATTTAATATATAAATATTTATAAAATTTTATTCAAAAATATGTTATTAATTATTAAGTTGATTTATATTTTATTTGTAAAATTATGAAAAATAGAAATAAGTCACTATACAATATATAAAAATCTCGTGTCACAGTGTTAGTGGTCGTACCTACTCATCCGTAACGGCTCTACGGATTTTATTGAATTTTTTTTTTTGTATATTTGGTAGGTATGAGAATAGGTTGTAAAATATGTCTTACCACCACCAGGGGAGGTGATTAAATTGGGATTTTCAGATTTACGGTGGAAATTTTTGTTTATAAATGGTATTTGCTATTGGTCATAAGAGAAATATTAGTAGAAATTAATATTAATTATTTGTTTGCCATTGGTTAATCGGGTAGATCAGGTGCAAAATCATGGTGGTAATTTGGACGACTTCGTAATGAAAATAATAATATTCAAATACGTATTTATTTGAAACGGCTCGACCGATTTTAATAAAATGTTGTTTGTATATTTGGTAGGTATGGGATAAGGCGTAAATTATTTTAAAGATGGACTGATAAAAAATATCGTACATTAAATTGCTCTTCGAAATTAGTACCTATTGATTTTCTTTATTTCATTTTTCTACTTTGCAATAAAAAATATATTATTTTGTTCACATTACATTTAACTTTTAAGAGATCAAATAATGCATATGTCATTAATGTCTAATGAAATACATTGCATTGATAAAATGAATGGTTGTTTAATTTTTTTTGCATTCAAAATTACGTAGGCATCTCACGGGGTCTGCAATCCACTGCAAGCATGACCTGTAAATATAATTCTTCTATAATCACAAGAATGTGTCATTGGTCATGCCAGGGGGGGGGGAGATGGCTGTAATATAGTATAAACGAAAGTGTCCTGACCTACTCAATGACTGATGTATTGATCCTAAATAATGATAGCTTGCAATTTTCACGGTACCTTCGCACCACCAAAAGTGTGCTCTAAGATAGCATCTTCCAAAATTCTCATTTTAAAGTGGTGGTTGCACAAGTATTTTGAGATTCATGATGATCGGTGAACATTTTTAAGTTTTGAAAATCATACACCGAATGACCGAATATTAAATAAACGAATTGAACAAAGTTTGAATGATATAGAATTGGCACTTTTAATGGGTAACAAAGTGAACGGGATCAGCTAATATAGTTGTATAATGTATACTATATAGTTATTTTGTTTCACTAAAAAAAAGGTCACCTAAACTCTAATTTTAGAGCATGATATTTTTGAAAATTTACAAGAGAGGCATAGAATAAAAAAGGTTGGAAACCACTGATATAAGACATAGCTAGTCACAAATTTCACAATTTTCATAAATAGTTTTATAATATCGTTTTGGTGCTTATTATCAATATTATACCAAATAAAAACTGATTAAATTACTAATTGTGTGAATCAATAAAATTTTAAGTAACCACTTAGTTTTTATTTTAACTTACTTTTGGATTTTTAAAGTAAATATTTACTATACCTAATTATAATACCGGTAATGCCTATACGACACTTCAAAATATTAGTTGTCCTAATATATATTATTACAAATCTCCATCAAAAATCTAACAATTAAATAAGCCAAGTTAAGACCACTTGACAATAAAAACGCAGGCTATCAATATTGTGACTAAGTCCCTCATTTGTCTTTAAAGTCCAACACCTCATGCATTTCACAAACTGCTTTAATGAGCAGCATTATTCTTTTTTTTCATTGCTTTACACTTGGCCAGTTTCCGAATTGGTCTCTTGAGCGTTGTCAAAACCTGCTATAAATATCCAAGGACTAGAATAAAGTTAAATAAAGTCTTGTTTGGTATAGCATCATAAGTGACGTAGGTAGGTACGCTGTGCAATAAACTGAGACACTCTGTCTCAACCGAGTTGACTCTTTCAGTACTAACACATCCTTAACCCTAGTGGAGCATATGTGGAAGTGTTCCAACCTCCTAAGATTAATGCTCACGTCGTCAGAAATAATGTTCAACCACAGATGAAAACAATAAGGAGGGGCTGGGGAATTAGCCCCGCTAGAATTGCTTCAAGTTCCCTAAAAAACTAATGACTATTGTATATGTAATGAAGTAAAAGCTTCATAAGAGTATTCGATATGGACCTGAGTCCTGAGATACAGCAGCTCAAATGTCAAACACTATTTGTGCCTATATGTTTAATGCGTAATAACTATAGTGGTCCAACCGCCGTTGATGTACAATCCTTCACTGTCCCCGTCTACTAAATCTTCGTCAATACCTAGCTATTAATATTCTATTATCTACAACAGTACAACTTCATGCTGATGATCTTCTGTTAGATTAACTGTTATAGCTCATCTTGATTGACTAACCTACCTCAGGGGTGCCATTTGAAAAGGTTGCACTTTGGGCTTTGGTGCCTCTATTATTTCTACGACTTATTAGCATGGTATTTAATTTCCAAGCGGCCGACGCATACAAGTTAAATTATTATATTCTGTAAACCATTGTAATGCGTATTAAAATATACGTATATGGGCAATGTAAATTTATTATTCATTGAAATATAGGTATAGGTATTATTGGTATCATGTCAAATATCATAATAATATACATGCATAGACATCTCTGGCAGGTGATGTATATACACACACACTTAGAATCCACTTTGTTCATATGATATATTTTGGTTATACATTTTAACTTATAGTGTTTGACACAATATTCGAGTAAAGTGATATGTAGGTTATTCATCGTTATTTTTAGATATTTATCGTTAGTATAATCCTATAGGGAAGTTTGAAGATTTTCTTTCCGGTTTGTGTTGTGTTATTTGATAAATGTTATACTAAGCTGAATGGTCCTCAAACTTTTAAGGTTCATGAAAACTTTTATATTAATTATTGTTCAATGTTCAATATTATAAGAAATAATGGTTCAAAGATCTATTTAAACACAAATACTTCTGAAATAATTAATTAAAAAAACTATCAACTTCTACTATATAATAATATATAATAATAATACCTATAATAATAGGTAGTTAATAATAATTAATAATAACACAGTATAATGGGTATATAATATTTTAATGTTTGAACGATTATCAATATTTATATTGAAATATACTTATACACAAATTATTGGAAGCAGATTCAACATCTTAACAATAGAAAATATATTTTCATTATATTATTATGTAAAATATATTAACATGTCATAGATATATAGGTATTTTAATTTGATTTTAAGGATAATAAGTCTGTAGTTTTTGAAATGATGTACTTACTGTAATGATTATTCATGAATAGATTGTTTTTTTATTAATTAAGAGTAGTTTTGATAAGTTGCTGGTAATATATGCCAATAGTAGTCTAGTTTGATGTACCATTATTGATGTATTATATGTATATGAGGTTTAGGTGGGTTCTTTATTTTATATAAACCGCACAGAAAATAACAGATTTTACCTGTTTCGTGCGGACAAAATTGAGCCATTAAAAAGGTCAATGTCAAAATAGAAGGGATTGAAGAGAACCTGTATGTGCTTATGTGCTACCTTTTTGGCATCACACACACCCACACACATACACACTGTACGTTTATGTATATTCATATTCACTCTCCTAGGTTATAAAAACTAATTATATTGTATTGGGGTAACTTCATAGCTTGTTTAACTAAATTTACAGTAGTAAAAAAGTGTTGTACAAATATAAAATAAAATTATTGACTATCATGATAATAATGAATATTGAGGGGGTGAAAGTATGCAGAGTAGTCAAGTGCCTATCATGACTACCCCGTGAGGCACGCTTATGTATACATGTGATAATGTGATATACATTTTTAAGTACATATATAGGTGGCAGGGTGCGCACAACAAGTCTCAATGCTTTAGTGCACTGGCCTTTCATTGGCCCACCCTATAACCAACTAAAAATAAAAACAAACAGAGGAAAATTGTGCATTAATTATTCTTTTTTTTTTTTTAATAAATAAATAATAACAATAAAACATTTATTATGTTGGGTAAAATTTAAATTAATCATGAAATTAAATTCATAACTTAATATATTAATAAATTAATGAAATAGTAATGTACACATTAAAAATGTACTGAAACATAAAAACCTAGTATAACTAGCATATGGAATAATTCATAAACGAATTACCATAATAGTTATATGATTATAATACTGTCGATCACTAATAAAATGAGTAAAATCATAATGAATCAAAATTAAGGTTGATTTGTTTCACCCTTCTTTAAGCAAACTGAAAAAAAAAATAAGTATTATTACAAACAAATAATTATATAAATTGCTTAATAAATATATACCTATTTAAACACTACGTCTAATTGATTAAAATAATATTTAAGAAATATTTAATTGACACCTATAAATAAATTATATATTATGATGTTTATGGTAATTACTTTTTTTATTTGTTTCCCAGCCAATATGTTCTCCAGTCCTTTTATTTTCATTTTTAAGCCATTCGTACAGAGGACTGAAATAGTTCAACAAAGGTCCAGCGTCCATTTCTCTTTGCCCCGTTAATAGTTCCATAGCATCAAACCACGGTTTCGACGAACCTAATTTCAACATGTCTCTAAAATAATATTAAAACAAAATTATTCAGTTATATTGTGTATACAGTAGTATACCTCCATGAGTTCTTCTTCAAATTATAAATCGAAATGTTTATAAATTATATTTTAAGTGATTCCGATTCAATAATATTGTATTTTTTTTTATACAATCTATATATTTGTAAAATTGAATTTTAACTTAAAGCAGTAATATTATACTACCGTTTATAATAGTTATAACGAATTTATTTATGTAAAGTACTTTTTAAAAATTCAATACATTTGAATAGAATCGGTAAATGGGCTAAAGGTATATTTTAGATTAAAAAACAACACATATTTTATTCACTTTCGTTTATGATCTTAATTCTTAAACAATTATTATTATTTAGCTCATAAGTCATAAATGATTAATATTCATGGATTTAATGCGTTTAAAAAAATATTTAAATCATAATATATAATATATCTCAATTATCTCACTTGAAAGCGTTTCCGGCATTTGTGCTTTGATAAATGTCACATTCGTGTAACGGTTTGCTTGTTGGATTTTTCGGATCAAACTGGCCAGCTTTCTCGCACAATGCTTGATGGAATTGAAATTGTACAATGAAACTCACAAAGTATCTAATGTAAGGCACATTTCCAACGATGTGGTATTTGGATCCCGGGTCAAAATCGTTTTCAGTTCTGGTCACCGGTGGCTCGATTCCTTGGTAAGAATATCTACAACGAACATTATAGCCTTTATACTATATTTATATATACAATGGTCACTGGTCAGTATGTATATATATTTCAATACAATTTATGAACGTTTCAAGAATATTAAAATATGGTCTAATCACTTAAGTTTCCACCAGTCGCAGTTGTATTGATCTTCCGTCGTGATACCTTTGAACACGTTCCACCTCCATAGATCCATTAAATATCCGAAAGGTAAAAACGCTATTTTATCTAATCCAATCTTGTACAGATAATTTATATCGGCTTCGTACGTGCGACTGGTCTTGGGCAACAGACCAATCTTATGCAAATGCTTTGGCGTGGATACAGACAAAGCAATTGTATCTCCGATCGCTTCATGGAAACCTGTTTAGACGAGCAATGCACTTTAATATCAAAGTATAAGTACCTATCTTCATAGTAATTAATTAAATTAGACATCAAACATTTCGTTAAGACTAAGTTTTTTCTATAACATATTATTATCACACACATTCACTCAGCTTAAAACTTAAAATTATAGACAAACGCAATACCTACACAAAATCAAACATGGTTAGTAATAGCTTTTTTAAAGAAACTAAATATCGATCAAAAATATAGTGGCTCCGGAACAAGTGAAAAACATAGGGGGCAAACATATAATCCCCCCCCCCAAAAAAAAACAACTTAATTTACGATACCTAAAGGATAAAACAATTTAAACAGTAAAAACGAATATTTAAATTGATATTAAGTATTAGGTAATCTCCTCGTGAATAAGAATGATTAATATAAAAATGTCAAGGAGGCGAACAAAGTTATTTGATTATTTTATAACATAGGTAGAGATAACTGATATTTATCGTTTTATAGAAATTAAACTAAATAAGTTAGAACCAAAAACTCCGACCTGTAAAATTGCACAATCTACTTATTACTTTTTATCAACAGTTTTTTTAATTACAGACTTTGTAAGTAACACTAGTACTGCAGAATGCTGAGTATGATTGTGTATTTGTGTGCTAAATGCTAATGTATATCGCATGTGTATCAGGTATCTACAGAAATGCAATGAAATTTATAACAATTCACTAGCCAAAATATACGTTTTTTCAAATATTTCCTTTATTGCTATAATATATGTGAAAACAAAATCCAATATTTATGCAAGAACAAAAAGACATGTTACTTGATATTTAGATTTTAGATATCTAACAATTTTTTAAATCCTGAAATATATAATAATATAAATGTACCTAAACGGCTAAACCTTATCAGAAATTGTGTAAATCACAATAATATTTCTGGTTTAATTTCTTTACACAATCAATTAATTTTATCTAAATAGATTATTATCTCGTTATGTCTTACAAAACAATAGGGTTATAGTTTGTTACACAATATTTTTAAACCCAACCAAGTTTTTTTATCGATGCATTGAGTCACTGTCCGATATATAAATGTATGATCTCACTTGCTCGTTAATGGTCTAAATAAAAAAATATGTAGGTGTATGAAGAGTGAATTACTATATAATTTAGATTATTACATGCCTTTTCAGAATGCTATTTATTATGGATGACATAATACCTATTATAATTTAATGTTATACCAACAAAAAGTCCGATATTAATACTTAAATAAATAAAACGATAAATGCGTAATGTGCTTTAACTATCATATAGAGTTTATTCACAAATGAACTATATATAGGAACACAAGTGGTCGGGTATAGTATATACTATTAAAAATATATAAGGTATTATGTAATGTATATCATTTTTTTCTGCAAGACACACAAATATTGATGAATGTTCTGAGCGAAAAAAAATTAATTTAAAAGCTTTTACCGGTTCTTTATTTTTTAGGTAACATTTATGACTGATTAAATTTGTATAACTTTTAAAGCATTCAACTGTATAACAATAAAGTTATTCGCAAATAATGATGGTGCAATTTTTAAATACTACAATACTCGTATATCGTTAAATAATTAATTGATTGTAATATAATAGTACCTTCGTTAGCTCCTTCACGGTATATGAACGGCTGGTCTTTGTATTGTATGAAATATTGGATGTGTCCCATCTCGTGGTGGGCAGTTATAAAATCCATAAAATTAACCGATGTGCATTGCTTGATTCTGAAGTCATTAGAATCGTAAAAGTCCCAAGCTGATGCGTGGCATACCAGATCGCGACCATTTGGCTTCTCCAAAATAGATTTTTCCCAAAAAGTTTGCGGCATTGCACTCAAGTTTAACGATGTGAAAAACTCTTCGGCCACTTTAAACATTTTTTTCGGAGTGTAGTTCTGAAATCGAAGATAAAATACGACTATTTTCGGTATTATTTTGGTGGTCAGTATATTGTTTGGCATATTATTAGACGATACGCCAGATTAACAAAATAATAAATAGGCCTAGTCGAAGCAGGGGAGGGAGCTTACGTAATTGTCTTTGAAAGAAACTGATTTGTATTTATTGAATACATTGAAAACGAGTCTATTACCTGATTTATCATGGCTGAGGTGGGGTTTACATCGTCGATGGTTGGATAGGGTCGTGTAAAATCATCCAAACGTTCCCACGACTGCGCCCACATATCACCTAACAAACATATACAGCGAATGTCACAGACGCCATAACCCATATACGACTTCATAATTAGCAGCGGTCGTAGACTCACCAAGCAGATGTGCTGGTATAGGTCCCCTTCTCGTGATCACTGAGTCACCGTACAGCTCCCTAAGCTTTCTGCGCACATAGGCGTGTATCTGCAAGTATAGAGGTTTGATCTGATTCCAAATACGTTCCATTCGCGGCCGAAAGTCGTCGACGTCGTATCCCCGAATCCAAAATTCTGCAGTGTCCGTGTAATCTATAAAACGAGACAATATTTTATTACACGAACCATACCGTAGTGGCATGTCGAATCGAGAAACGCTTTGTATAAATGAAAAAAATTCCGATCAGATTGGGAAATTTTTATTTTGGCTTTTAGTAATAAACTATGACGGCTCAACAATTACGAACAATGTGCACTGTTAATATTCGATAAATTATTAGTCGGATCGGGTAAATAAAACGATTTAAGATTTAACGTATACGGGGATTTTTAGGTACTGCAATACACAATATATTACTCAACTGTTTAATCTGGCTGCTTCGTTGGACAGTTTTACGTACTCCGCATACATAGGTCGAACTTTTTTTCCCGTGGCCTCTCTCCACTGTACCCACACATGTTTCAGTTCGTTCACATCAGTACTTTTATCCAATATGTCATTTATATCTTGAAGTAAAAAGAAAAACAATTAATAATAGCACTAACCGAACTAATTAAACTAATTAACTTAACACTAATTCGTTTGCACGCATATAAGTCATATACTTATATGGATAGGTAAAAGTAATACAATTGGTAAATAGGCGATCCATATATATATACAAATGTGTGTACCTGGTTCCAAACTCAAAGTTCGATTTGAACTGTTGTCTCCATACTCAGGAATGGTGGCTCTACCGTACAAACTTTCCATGGTCGAAACGATTTCATCTAACTATAAAATATTACAAAGACATATAATTTAGAAGGATATAATTTTATTTTTTTATCAAAACTTTGTGTGCATACTTTTTTCAATTTGTCTTCGGGTAAAGCATCTGTTCCTAATACCGACATTAATTTGAACTGTCTTTTGATGTCCGGATTTTTGTAGGTTGACCATGGATATTTAACAGTTTCTTCCCACATACATTTTAAGAACTTGCTAAATTCCAAGTTAATGGCAAGCTATTTAAATACAACAATTTAATTAATAGTCAAACGTGAATGTCGATATCAATTGTATAATGTACCTAATTTCTTAATTTAACATAATTATGCTTAATCGCTAAAAATAATAATAAAAATAAAGTAAATATATAATATTATTTATTTTGAGAATTGTTAACGTAATACTTTACATACGTACTATACAACGTATATAATATTATATTATTTTTGGTTATCAATATTTAATTTAAAATATAAAAAAAAAAATACGTTTACATACATGTATCAGAATTGCCTATACAAGACGCCTTTATAGATAGAAATAAATACGATACTAAGACGAAAAACATTCCATGTTTATTTATTTTATTTTTTTAGTTTAATAAACGTAATGTTTTCAATTTTAGAATTGGTAGATATAAATCAGTTACCTGTCATTTTTGTTGGACAAATAGGATAATTATGGTTGATGTGATGAAAAGCTAAAGATTTAGTTGGTTAGAACCTGTATGGTGGGCACAAGAATGCGCATTATGATCGGAGAATTTGTAAAATGGACTCCAACGAGTAAGAGTAAGAGTATACTGGTATCTCCAAGATAAATATGGATGGACAAAGAACATAAGAATTTTAATAAGCTGGGAATAAACAATGGTATGACGGAATGGCAGATAATAGTGATGGAGAGGAGTGGAAGTTGAGGCGAATGGCCTGAATGGCCTATAATATAAATAATACTAAGCCAATAAAGAAGAACAAGAAGTCTGTCTTTGTGTTTCTCGCGTTGTATTAAACATAATATATATAGGTATTTTAAACGTTGACTTAAACCCCGTATATAATTACTAATTAGTAAAAAAATGGCTATAGTATATTTGTATATGCATATATTTATTACATTATATTTACGATTCGATGTAATTTATTATAATTATTATCAATTATTATTGGTTATATTTTAGATATAAAACTTCAATTAACTTTTGGTATATACATTAAAATGATAACTTCGCATTTGTGGAATAATTCAGATAATATATTAATGTGGTAAAGGTGTTCGCAGAAATAATAATGTTAATAAAAATATTTGAATATATTTAAATGATTTTAAGCAAAGCTATATCTTTCATATACGTTAATATTATTAAGGACATTATTCTAAAACAAAATATAATAAAATATACAAATGAAAATGAAACCGTAATATCATAGTACATAATAAAATTATGTTTATAAAAAATGTTTAATTATGATTTAAGATATATATTTTTAATATCATAAAAAGGAAGGCTGATTTATAATTATAATATATTCTACGCATATTGAATAATAAGAATATAAATATAAGCTGTTGTTTATTGTACTTATAATAATTATAGAATGATAACACATTATGTATTATGATAATGTATACCTATAAGCTATAAATAATATAATAAAATGCTTGATTGGATTAAGTCAAGTTCATAATTTCATATATAAGTATCAAATATTGTAATGTTTTAAATTGTAATAATAAAAATATAATATCCAACATAATTTATTGAATATTTTATGTACTAAAGTATATATATATGTGATTAATAAAAAATATTAATATTCAAATATATTATATAATTTTTCACGTTTTATCATAAATTTTTATCTGCCAGACACTAAATATTATGTATTATCTGCATTCTTGTATTTATTTTTATAATTCCATTATTTTGAGTTATCTGTTATCTGTGTACCTGTCTGAAAAATCGTATTATAATATCGAGAGACATTAAATATACATAGGTAGGTACATATTATAATATATGCATACAAATTAAAAATAAATACGATTTTAAGTGTCGGGTCACGTACATGTCTACTTAAATGACATAAAATCAGACTTTATTAAAACATAACTCAATTTTATAACACAATTGACTCGCGATTAAAAATTAATTTAATAATGGATTTTCGCGTTGACAACGTTCGCTCACGGCAGGTGAATGTAATTCGATGGAGGTATTAGTAGAAGAACTATACTGACTTTTGATCCGATTAAAACTTAATCCATTTGTATCCGAGGACATTAAGAGTTTGACAGTCGCTTATTTTACATGTCGTTTTTAACGAAAACTTTAAACGTTTAACAATAAACTCGGGTGATTAAGAGATTTTTATTGCATCAATTATACAACCCATTACCATTACTATCCACATCTCTCTCTCTCTCTCAATTCATTCTATAATGATTATCATAAATTCTTAAAATTTCTACATCATCCGATAATTTAATCACGTTGTATACTAAATGTTGAATCAACATAATCGGTTTGTAATAACTGTTATAGTAATTGTATTTGTTACCTAATCTAACCTATATACTGTAGTACATATCCTTTAAATCGTTTGTTGATTTCATAGATTCATTATTCTATGTACGACTTTTTCTAAATAACTTATTCTACCAATCGTAAGCAAATTTGAAAATATACAATCATTTTAGTATCCTGCAGGTATGGGTCATATATGAAATATACGTATAGTAATTTTAACCTAAACCCTATTTCTTACCTATATAGTCATGAATCAAGATCGAATCACAGGTATATTAAAAATGTTCTGTGTGTACCAACCATAGTTAACGAGTAGAAAAACGTCGCAAAAAAAATAAATCAACAATGACATTTTTTAGCATCGCATTATACACTTTATACTTTATAGTTAAGTTATACTATTATAGTTTATACAATTATATGTAGTTATATATTTTTATAAACATTTCTTTTATTAATTATCATCAATTCTGATAAGTTTATGTAAAAATATAATATTTAATATTACAACTAATACCTATTGGATATTACCTAATGATAATGTTTGTTTGTCACATAATTCATTGACTAAACTATAGAGTTGCAATACACAAGTTACCATACTAAGGTGAACGTATAATAATGTGTAATGTATTATGGATATGATAATATGCAGTTAACTTACAGTATCATCGAAGTGAATTATATAAATATATATATATATATTATATAGGTACCTTCTTTTCAGCATTCTCGTTAGTCAAGTTTGTTAACCAATTCCAATTGGCGTGTATGACTCGGTTTGTCCACTGGGTCAATGCGTAATTGGCGTTTTCCAAATATTTGGAAGCTTCGATTTCGGAGCAGTGAGAGCATTTTTTTATTCCTGCTGATAGGACTGGCTGCCAAACGACCGTAGCCGATAGACAAAGTATGACACACAAATGATATAATTTCATTGTCATGCTGCTATAACACAATAATATTACAGACATAGAATCACCTTGCAATTAATTTCATAAAATATAATAATACTAAACGTATAAACATAATATAATAGTCAATTTGATATTTAGTAATTACCCTTTTATTTATCTGTTTAAAAAAAAATTTTAGTATTACCTCTATTTTATTATTTTTGTTAATAATATATTATCTAAGTCGATTGACTTACATAAATATTGATATGTATTTTTAAATCACAGAAAAGAACTAGTAAGATCTATCAATCTGGCATATTTGAATTAACAATTGAATGTTTTATTTTAAAAAAATAACTCATTATGCGAATAATTTCATTTTTCAGTAATGTATCGGAAATAAAATAAATGACATATTTATGTTGACTACAACTTGAAACATATTATACAGATTACAGAACAATAAATCGCCTTTAATGCTTCTTCAGCAGTAGAAAAATATTGAGTGGGCTCGTTGAATTATGTTATATAAGATATAAAATTAAATTCAAACGATCAATTTTACGAATAATAATATACAGAAAATGCAGTTAAAATATTTGATAGAGTTAACAACAATAGTATATAAACGTCACAAAGACGGTATTAACAGATATTATACCCATAACGACGTCTGCAAACTTTTTTTCGCAAAACTGACTAAAAGTGACAAATCTGTAATTACGTAGATATGCTTGATATTTAATGTCATTGTTTGAATATTATTAATGTTGTGTCACGAGTATTTGTTACGGAAAACAGGATTAAACTGCAACGGTTTTGTTATTTTATAGCCTTGTCTGCAGGTCTGGTAATTTAATATAATATAGAGAAAACCAGTTTTATATTTTTTTAGATTTAAGCACTGTATGTACAGCGTACAGATATTTTAGTTAAGTCATTCAACCTTGCTAAGTGGTTGAAAAAAACTTTGACCCAATATAATTATATTATAACTGTATGATTAAAAATAAATCTAACTGTTTTTTTGCGCATTTGAGCATAAATAAGCGTTTTAAAATATAAAAAACAAATAAAGGTCTCAGACCTATGTATTATTTTATATCCACAAAATAGTAAATATTGCATCATAACCAGAAGGATAATTTAACTCTTTTGATATTTATAATTGTGTATATAAATACTTACACATACACTTGTATTTTCAATAAAACTGTATTATATAAATTATAATATGTAAATGTAATATTATAATTTATATTGCGTTGTGAACCTTGTTAGTGGTTTCAAATTGAAATACTTAACAATTTTAAATATGTACCAAAAATGTGTGAACGCATTACAAATTATTTTTGTAAGTTATAAAAAAATTATTAACAAAAAATGTTCAAGTTCCAAAATAATAAATGCCAACACTTAAAAAAATGATGACAATATAATTTAAGTTAGAAATAATATTTGCGTGGTGTTCTATTAAAATTAATTTGTTCTTTAATTGTAAGAAATTGTTAATTTTAATGTACTATCATTGATCAACAGTGTCATAGGTTAATATTAAGAAAAAATTAATTTAATTTACAATTTAGCATGCATCTGATATGTGAACATGAATTTTAATAATTACTTATTAACTACTAACTAAACATAATGTATGATATACCTGGCTACTATATATAATATAATAGTCATAATTCGATACCAATGCAATCGATATTCGATACGTTTTATTTTTGATTTTATACTTCATAAAATATAATGTAAATTACTTTATAAATAATTTACCTATTTTGATTAATTGGGGAACTAGACATTATCTTATTTATCTTTGTGTTATAATATTTTATAAAAGATGATATAAATGTATACTATTCCGTTTAATATTTTTGGCCACTAAAGACATGATATACAATTTAATAAAACAGCATTTCTCAAGTTACGGCATGTATTCAATAACAATATTTTATACACGTGTACATTTCTAAATTAATAAAAGAGATGTACCTATAAATTATCATTATTATGCGATTAAATTTCACAATATTCTTCATCACATGTTGAGATAAATTATTTGAATACCTATTGCGTAATACTATAGACATTCCTCTATACAAAAGCCTACTTTTCGTTCCGCTATAGATATTATAACTACCTATATTCGAAGAAATAAGAAATATATAGATATTTAGATTCAAATTAGTAATTACTAGGTGCCTTAATCTTATCGTGTTAGGTATAAAAATAAAATTAAGTATAATAAAATAGTTGAATGATTTTTACAACAAGATGCCTTTATTTATTATTATTTTATTTAACGAAATTAAATAATAATTACTATAATGAGTATCCGGTATACCGTATACTATACCTATGTATAATTGTTGAATATGATTTATCTGTCTATTTGAAATAATATTACTGACTATGAAGTATATATAATAAACCTTAACCAAAAATCTAATATGCAACCAATTAACCAGATTAGTATAATTTATTTTATTTTTATACGAATTTGTTTCACCTCATGTTCAACATTAAAAAACAATAACAGGTACCTACCTAGTTATTTTATCCGAAGGCAAATAATATCGATTATATACAGCATATTAAGTAAATTATCGTAGGTAATGCGTACATTTATTTGATTTATTTTTTATGTATATATATAAATATAACGGATGAAGGCCCAATAATACAGTAACATACATGATATAATAAATAATAAATATAATTTGGACATAGGAAACTAAGAAAATAATAACTGAGATTACATAAACTAAACTACATATATAATACAAAATAACATAATGCTATAAAAACAAATTACTTTGATACAATATTAACTAGAACAGGTGGGTACATAATACATTCGGGTAGTATAGCAGTTTTCATTTCATATAACATGTCAAATTGACCAATTGGCGAATTTAAGAAGAACAAATGCGGAAAAAACATAAAATACTTGAATTCGAGGTAGCGAGTGCTGACTATGGAACATTATTATTGTATTTACCTATAGGTGCTCAACTATAATTACCTACAACATGATTTTATAGAGACTCGAAACGCCTAAACCCGAGTTGGGTATAGTAAAAACTTGAGCTGAACAACATAAACTACACCCATCCCATATCGTCTATTTGTCCGCGCCAGGCTATGGAGTTTAAAGCGAATACAATTCAAATTAGTCAATAAATAGCATAATAATAACATATTTCGTTTAATACGGACAGTGTCTACTGTTACATACCGCACCATTATTACACTAATACAATATATTATTTCACTATATATATTACGATGTATGGATGATACAGCTGTGTACGCCGATTCGTCGGGTATAAGTAAATATCGGTAATCGATCACTAACCTGCAGAATACATTAATCGCAATGTCCGTACTGCAGTGGAGACGGCGGCCGAAGAACAGTTGGGTCCGCGCGGCTGAGGCGACCTCGGCGGCGGCGAAATCGAGAGTCTTGTCCGGTGCGTGCGCCGTCGTCAGCGTCGCAGGTACGAGTGGGCCACTGTATTGTAACGATTCCTTCACGTCGCGTTTTCGCTGGAACGGGACATGAAATCGAATCGAATTTGAATCGCAGCCGAGTCCTGGTCAGGTTAGGTATGGTTTGCACGCAGCGGAGCTGGTATAACTACACTGAACGACGAAATATAAAACGCTTCGGCGGAATGGTCGATTGCGGAGACGGCGACGACCACGGTGATGTCGATGTCGATGATGATGATGATGATGATGAAAATAATAATAAATATTACATATTTTTTGTTCGGAAACATTATTTTCGACCATGCCTGTGCAAATACGCGTGAAAAATGGGTATATATATATACCTATATCTGTGAATGGAGGGAGAGAATAAAACGTATACGTCTTGTGCTGGCCATAACCTTTTGACGTGTTGTATGTACGAGAGGATAATATATTATACCGATGTGAGAGAGGGAACGGAAGAGGAATTAAAAAAAATAACAATATAAATAAGTAATGTTATGCCACTCGAACACTCTGTGGTACATGCCAAACGACGTTTTAATTATAAGAATATATATACTATATACGGTCCGGTGTTTATTGTCTTCTTTGCACTGTCAATAAGTGGATATATTCGATCCTACGAAAACGACATTGAAATAACATCATTCGATTGTCACGGTCGATATACTTATTCAAAATTAAAGACCAAACGCGCTCCGAACCGAATAACAAATAATTGTTATTATTGTACACGAAGTACATACATAGATGTACCTATTATAGTCCTCGTATGTTATTGTAAGTATATACCTACACATTCATATCGATGGTTGTAGCATTTTAATTTAAACGTATCTTGCACGCTTGCAACCGGTTTAAAAAAATATATTTTTATAACTGATAAGTGATAAGTGACAATAATATTGTAATGGAGAGAAGCTATGAATTATAACGGTTCGCGGCTGTCCTTCAAAACTACCGCGAATCTACGGACAAGATCAAAAAATTAATTTCTCCCTATACATCATAAACACTAATATTCCGAATTTTTGATTGAATGTTATTTAGGTGGTTATGGGGGGTGAGGGTGAATGATTTAGCCCTCCCTGCCAACCCTCAAAAAAATAAAATAATAATACATATATTTCATGTCTAAATTGTATTTACATCAAACTATTATTTTAGATTCTGAGTGAATAGTGATCTATTTGTTTTAAAACAATATTTATTCCATCTCCTTTTTAGACTCTGAGCAGAGCTAGAAAATATTATTGGTTTTACAATGATGTGTGATTTTTTTTTTGTGTCAGTCATCACCTTTTGGGGCACTGAAAATGCTTTAATTTTCTACTTCAGTATATCGTTCGATGGAGAGTAAATTTAGTTGGTGCATTGGGGGGTCAAAATTTAAAATTCCTTGTAGTTTTCAAAAGCACCGGGAAAAGCAATATAATCATAAAATATACTTAGTCATATATTCCACCAATCTTCTCTCAAAATCGTTTTTTGTTTGGAATGATTTATCATTCTATTCAAATTTAACATATACGCATTACAGTGACTTACTCCTCAATGACAAGAAACACTCGATACCATCAGCGGAGTAGATCGTCGCCTACTTTCCCCCATTTTTTTGTTATTATTTATATTAAATATCTATTTTAAGGTAGAATTAAGAATTTGAAGATGATAACAAACGAAGTGGGTAATAGTTACCCACTAGGACACTAGGTATTTGTTAGTATTGTCGGAAGTTTTATTCATTGACAAGTTTGTCAAGTATTTGTCTTTGGAAATAATAGTCAAATTATTAGTACGATTATAGTAATTAGTAAATTCAAGGACAGTGAAGCAAGAAATACTTAGGTTTTACAATAATTATGGAAGATTGAAAATAAATTTAAATCGTACATTTTTACTTAAAAATAATAAATAATAAACTGGGTAAAGTAACTCTTATTTAAAAAGTCTTCACGTATATTTTTAATTTATTCAGTTCCATATAACGTTCTTTAAAAGTTCCTGCTAATTATTTATTTATCTTTATTTATAAAATACGATAATAGTGGAATAAAAAACATAGCAGGTTTAACTACGTGGCTAGGTACCCAAAATATTAATAAGTTATACTCTTTTACCATTTCAATTACAACTCTTGAATCACTTTTTATTTAGATATTTAAAAGTCTTAAATGTCTCCACTTTGAATTTAGGTATGCTCTACACGATTACACGAATACTTTATTTAAATATTATTAGGTCAATAAATTCAATATATTTCTACCTATATTATTTAAATACTAATTATTCAAACTTATAAAAAATGTATTGGATATAAGTTTCTTATTTTAAGTTCTGAGCGGAGCAATGTATATGTATCGGTTATAACATATAACTGTGTTTTAATTTTTTTGGGACGGCAGAATATTTAAACACCTTTTGCGAAGCAGTAAAAATGCTTCAAATTTCAGGTTTAAGGTGGTTTCTGGTGCACTAGATCTAGTTGATACTTTAAGGGTTCAACATTCTCATTACTTTTCAAAATCGTCAAGAAAAATTTCGGAAAAACGGAAAATTTTTTTTAGTTAATTTTAATTAAAGAATGAATAACCAAACAAAATGTTATTGATAAAAACTATTTGAAATTTTGATAAAATGATTCAAACGTTATTACAACGATTACTCATCAAAAGGTTTTTGTTATTTTTTATTATGACATAAAAAACAATTAAAAAATGCATGCAAATATTATGCCCTTAGAACAATTAAATATAACATTACTTATTTATGTAGTAAAAATTAACTTTACCAACCATTATTCATTTGTTATAGTTGATGAACAAAATATATAGATAAAAGATTCTACACGTTTCATATTCACGTGTTCGCGAATGTTGTGACACCAACACACCTACCTTCCTATAGGTAATGCGCTTCTCTGTAAAATCATGTATATGACACACTTGTGACTGCCTTGCGTGGCGTGAATGAGCATCAATACACGGTAAATCTGATAATAAAAACTAGACTTTTAAACATTTCTTTTAAATCTAAAATTTAAGACGAACGATTAAATTACTAAAAAATTACAAAGTATAAAATTTAGTAAAAATATAGAGCAATATCGCTGAAAAAACCAAAAATATATTTATAGGCTACAGCCGAAAAATATGAAAAATAAAATTGAATATTAACTGCTTCTACGTAATGCCAAATGGATTTGAAAATTACAAATGTGCACGACTAAAAAATAATATTATGTACAATATTATTATAGACTATATAATATTGAGTACAACATACTATACCATTATATCAAGTTTGAATGAATGTACTATGTATGATCCTCTTTAATGTAGGATTGTATATCATTAGTTTAACAATTGCTCGAGTTTTTAATTTCACCGAATTATCATTTTGAAATATTTTACCATGTGATGAAATATTTCACAATAATGTGAAACATTGAAATTTTTTTTAAACAAATATTAATGATGGTTATTTTATTATTTATCAACTATTAATTATATAGTCCAAAATTACTAGGTATAATCATTGATATTAATGGAATATGATGAGTGCTGTGGACTGTGGTTGACATATCACTATAGTGATATGTCTGGAAACCTACGGATGCAAATAAAATACTTGAAATTTCATAATAATTCATAAAATTTTAGTATGATTGTTGAAAAATTCAATAATTTTTATTTGATAATCACATTGTTGCAGTTACAGTTATCATTATTCATATAAGTATAATATTCATTCCTCATCAGACTGTCAATACTGAGCTAAGTGATGAAATGTATTAGTTTTACAATGGTGTGAGTACTTTTAGATTCTGAGCGGAGCGATGAATGTATTGATTTTACAATGATGTGTGTTTTTTTTTTATTTTTTATTTTTTTTTTTAATTTAATTTTTTATTTTTGTGTCTATCATCACGTTTTAGGACAGTAAAAATGCTTCGATTTTCTTCAATAGTACCTTTTCTGATAGGAAAGTGAATCTAGTTGGTACTTTGGGGGTCAAAAGTTAAAATTTCCCAGTAGTTTTCATGAGCGCCTGGAAAAACAAATGAAAAATTAAGGGAAAAACGGGAATTTTTACGGAAAACCAATTTTCGACAAAATCGATTTTGGTTTTTGGTATAACTCTAAAAGAAATGACCGTAGAGACATGAAATTTTGACCAAATGTTTATATAAGCATTTTCTACACACCATAGAATTTTGAATATATTTTGAATCTTTTTGAGCTGTTTACGGACATTTTCAGTTTCCAATTTTTTTAGTTTTTTTTTCTATAAATGTCAATAAAATGTTATTTGTTGGGTAAAAAATCTTGAAAATTTAATAGTAGGCTTCTAATATATAGTTTCAAAGGCAGATAAAAAATATAAAAAATCCGTAGTCACAATTTTTTTTTATAGGTAATCAAAGTTCAAATTTTGACAAAATACGTAAAAATGACGAAAATGTGCAATTTATTTTGAGTTAGAAATTCATAAAAATGTTTCTTTTTATATCTAAGGTTTGAAAATGTGATACAAGAATCCTTATAAGTTTGCCCAATAAAAAAAAGTTTATAAGCAAGTCATAATAAATTTTTATGAGCATTTTAAGTTTAAATTTTTACAAGATTAGATATTCACTCGATTTCTCATGTAGCGATTTTCTTATTTTGTTGCAATTCAAAAACGAATAACTGTAGATGCATGACAATTTCACTGAATGTATATAAGCATTTTTTATTCACCATCTAATTTTGAATAAATTTTGAATCTTTTTGAGCTGTTTACGGTCATTTTCAGTTTTCAATTTTTTTAGTTTTTTTTCAATAAATATCAATAAAGTTTTATCTGTTGGGCCAAAAAGTGTAAAAATTTAATACAAGGCTCCTGATATATTAATACAATATCAGTTCAAAAATATTAAAAATACATAGGCACAATTTTTTTTTATAAAGCATTTAAAGTTCGAATTTTGACCAAATACATCAAAATCTCAAAAATTATAAATTATTGTAATTAAACAATTATAAAATGGTCAGTTTTTATAACTAAGGATTGAAAATTTAAAATAAAGATTCTAATAAATAGTACATACTGTAATCAAAAAATCTAAAAAATATATAAACACAGTTATTTTTTATAGACATTTTAAATTCCAATTTAGACGAAATTACATATTAAAATCAATTTTAACGAGTACAAGTATATATATTATAATATTTTTCTAGCATCACTGATAATTTTATGTTAATAATTAAATAATATGAATAATATTAATTCAACTTAGCAGTTACCGTAAAATAACAATATCAATATAATTTCAAATATCCTAGACTGACATACCGTCCCCGCTCAGAATCGTTTTTCGTATACAATGATATATCATTGAATTCAAATTTAATACCATCCATTATACAGTGATCTACTTGTAACCTACTGTACAGCAGAGTGACATCCACTTGACCCCCTTTTTTTTAATGTAAATTATAAATTATTTCTAAGACTATATTTAATAGAAAAATTTCAAAAGTAATTCATTCATAAATATTGAGAGTATAGTCTCTGGAATCAAATCAGATATTGTTTGTATTTAAGGGGGTTGTATATTTACGCAAAATCAGTTTTCGATTTTGTTTTTTTGTATTAATTTAAAATTGATTATCCATACCTATACATTTTTTGTAGATTTCAAAATATTTCGGTCTTTTTTTGTGCAATTTATAGTTTATAGATATTTTAAATGTTTGACTTTTTTTTAGTATTTTTCGATTTATGTACTTAATACGTATGATAAAATATTTGTTAGGAAATAATAGTATTGAGTAGGAGTGTCTTATTAACTTTAAAGATTCTTGAGTAAGTTCAATAATAATATTTAGTATCATTTCAGTTTTTTAATTATTGGTGACAAAACGTTTTCAGGCTTTTTTTCAATCATTACCAGACCATAATGTTATCTATATACTATATCTTCTTATATTTTTCCTGCATTTCATTAACTAACTAAACTTAACAAGATAAAATCATTTATTAGGTATAAAATAAAACAATAACTTATGCAATATCGGAAAACCAGTTATATTTATACCTACTACCCGTCTTCGATTTTTAGATTTTCTTTTTCTTTTTGATGTATTGATGAAAGTTATATAGTACCTATCAATTATTGTGATTTCCTATTTTTATACGATTAACGATTAAACTTTTAGTTTAATAATATTGACATTTAAAGCACCTATATATAGGTACTATAATTAGTGCTAAAAAGCACAATATTACGTGCCTCGTTTTTGTAATTTGTACAAAACATGGTTGTAGATAGAACATCAGCTATGCCATCTGGCAACGTATAGCTATAAAGACATTTAGTAAATAGGTAAGTATAATGTAGAAACCGTTGTTTCCAACATATATGACGTATACCTATAGGTACCAGTGGTACCACTTGCAATTTGCATGCTTATGACACTACGGCGTCTATGAGTGCAAAGTACAAACTACAACATTGTGCAATTCACAAATTAATAATTATTATGATAAATATATTAAATTTATTGTAATTTTCACTTAGTAATTGATAGTTGATCAATACTCAATAGGTACTCTCAATTGTCGGGCACTTGTAGGAACACAACAAAAATGTAGGTATTTAAAAATACAAAATGGTAAATACCTACCTACTCAATATCTAAAACACATATACCTAGGTATCGGCACTTCAATTTTATTTTTGGCAGGCCAAAAGAGGCGTTTTACAAAAAACTGTTACGAATGCATAGCCTGCCCCCCTCTCAAATTACACCCCCGAGTTCCTAGTTACATACTGTTATAGTGTACAACACTGTTCGTCCGTAAAAGTGTAACAGACGTTACAACATTACCCAACACGTGGGCAACACGTATCACGAAATTCTTATATATAATTATATCAAATTACAATAAGTATCTACCTAACAATAATTGAGTGTATACAAAACATAGCTTAGTAGTACTGTATTATATATGTATATGTACCTACAGTAGCAATGCGATACAATATTATTATACACCGGTGGGTTAGATGGCTACAGCAGTAGGTAATTATCGTGATTTAAGATATATACTTAAATAGAAAGTATATCTTAAACCGTGAAAGTTTTAAATGATATAATGATAAAATAAATAAGAAAATTAACGTAAAGTGTATTTATATTATAGGTGTCTATAATCTATGTATAATATATGCTAAATATGTATATATTTAACTTGTAGATACAATCCATTACGTTTTTTTGAGCAAATAAAATATTTAAATTGGGAACTAATTAGCCTAAACTTAAATGGTCGTAAATACCTGTACCGAAGTTTACCTAAAATTATAAAACTCTTAGATTATATTCTATTTATTTCTCCGAATATCGTAATGTTTAAGTAAGGCAGCCGGCAGGTACCCATTTAACAGTTAAATAAAATATCAAGACTTAGGAGATTTTAGATTATGTTATGGTCTTTGTGTAATAACTACCTAAACTACTAGTCATTTTTAATAAACTATGTTGGTGTATGTTACCTTTTCAATTCGAAACGTGGAAGTCGCAAACCAAAATTAACAATCGAAACTATGAAATTAGAATTTTTTCCGCGGTTTGAGCGAGTTGTACCTCTAAGTGTATTTGCTTTTGGAAATAAAAAAAAATTTGTGAGAGAACAGTGTTTGTATATTTTACAATAATTAGGAGTTTACAACCTCTTCGTAGTTTTAGACACGCGGAGCACGTCATTTGTTTACAACAATTTACATTTAATGAGAATTAATCAGACTATTGACTCTAAGGATTAAATGCGTTCTTATTTATTGTACTACCCAGTACCTACACGTTTGTTATTTTTACCAAACTAGGTAGTACATAGGCACCTATTTGAACAGATTTTACTGTTAATTTTAAAAGTTTATAAATATAGTAGCATAATGCATATAGTATATTTATATCAGCTATCGTGCATGAAACGCCACCATAGGTCCATCACGTGTAATTTCTTTGTCAGTCAAACGTGAGCAAAGTACAAATTATTAATTAACCAGCACCTATAATGTATTATCAGTAATGTGTCAGACTCCTTACACCAATCTGAATTGGCCCGAAAATATGAAGTGCATGGTTTTTTTATACACCTTTATAAATAAAAATAACGAACTACGAACATTCAATATAAAATGTAACTGTCAGGAAAAGAGAGCTTGATAAATGGATTAATTCAAGGTTCACGGGGGCCCATTTGATACACAATAATATGTATACAATTAGCATTACTTACACGCACGATGTTTGCGGTTTTATTAATTTGATTGATAAAAATTTACGCCTGCAGGCCACTGTTGATTAATAATAAACGCCTCATCTAATCTACGACATCTAGAAATCACGTGATCTACTAAATTGTAATAACTTAAGATGCACAACAACAGAATGAAGGTATGTGTCATCGCATCATTGAATACCACACTATACAATTTTCATTGAGATTAGGAATAGGTACTTCATGGTTGATAGATCATTAAATGAACAAAAATCGTAAATTGTGATGCTTAAGAGTTTAAATATTATTGTCTAGTAAAAAATTGAAATATTGTCGAATAAATCAGTGTTCTTCTTAAATTTTAAAAATTCATTATGTAAATCTAAGAAATTTAAAGTTAATCTCCAACACATTTTTCTACAAAACTTAGAATAAATTACATCACAGTTTAATGTATATTTTGTAGAGGTTATCAGTTACAATAATTAAATGTATAAATAAAATAAAATTTAAGCTCTAGCTAATAAGTAAAATTTCCCATATTTTGAGGTAGTCTTATAATATTAGTAATATGGCTGAACAAGCTATTGAAAGTTTCATAATTTTTCATTGTGGTTACATCACCAATCATTATTAGCTTATGTTTTGCTCTTGTTATGGCTACAGTTATTCTTCTTTTATCACTCAATATACCAACATCCTTAAAATATACAAACAATAAAAATCTATATAATATACAATTAATAAGTAAATTAATAATGTTACTTCAGAAACAGTATTTTTTGTACACGAATATATTATAACTTCTTTATCTCGTCCTTGATATTGATCTACTGTGTTGACTTCAATTTGTGAATGCACACAAGCCATCTCATTTTTTAAAAGTGCTACTTGGGCCCTATAAGGGGCAATGACACCAATTGATTTAGCTGAAAGTCCACCCTAATAAAATAGACAACATCATTAAAACATTGTTAATAAACATTTAATGATTTTAATTTACTTGAATTAAAAGTAAAACAATTTTTTTGACAACTTCAATTTCTGTACAATTTGTGTCTGTTGAAGTACTATACACGGTTCCTGTATCCAAGAGTAAAACAGACTTATCTAAATCTGATGATACAACATCTTTACACCATTCAGCATTAACCTTAAAGTTAAGTTTATTAGTTTTCACAGTACTAATGTTTAAAAATATAAGCTCACATATGTTTCATTAAGTTTAAGTGTAGCATATTTTACAGAATCATTAGCACATTGCAAACTCCCGTTATAAGTATATTTGTTGGCAAGTTCTGCAATAGAGCCATTCATTCGATACTGAACATGAAGTACGGCAGTGACAGATGGCCTGTCTAATCTGTCAAACATACTGATATCCATACCCAATTCTCTGAAATATTTTAACAACCATAAATGTATTTTTACAAAATAACTAATAATATGAACTATGAGATTTAAATTTTACTTTGCTTTTTTATTCTTAATCAGAGGTGGTAGTTGTTGAGGATCACCAACTAAAACAAACATCTTGGATGAATGAAGAGCTGCTATAACTGATGACTGTACTACTTGGGTAGCTTCATCTACAATGCATACGTCAAATGTACGTTTTTGAAGTAATGAGTGTCCACACCCAAGGCAAGTCACACCAACAATATTCTATCATAATTTTTTTTGTTCATATTAAACACGCAAAGATAATTAGAAGAGTATAATACCGCTTGATTGTACAGCTTTGATAATTTTTCAGGCGTATCACAACTTTGAGAGACCACTTCATCACATTTTTCCCACAAATCCGGGTGAACACGAGTCTTTGAACCCAATCTCAAAAAATCAATTTTACTTTTATGTAATAACAATAATAGGTTGTCAACGGCTGAATGTGTATGAGAAGTGACCAACACTGACCGGCCCATCAGTACAAGTAATCGAATAAGAGCTGCCACAGTTGATGTTTTACCAGTTCCGGGCATGCCTTTAATGAGCGCATAGTTGTCTGCAGCCAAAGTCTTGATAATAGCAGATCTTTGTGATGAATTTAAATTTAAAGTCAATCCTGAGCTTTTAATGAATGAATCTAAGTGATTGTCTGATGATAAGAATGAAGGCATTTCTTTATCAATAATAAATCGTCTTAATTGAGCTGAATTTTCAGTCGGTTCTAATAAAAGTGCTAAACTAGAAAAATTAAATGCTACCATCGATTGTGACTCATATTTATCTACATGGAATTCAGTAGCTCCTAGTTTGGATAAATCTCTGTAAAAAAAAATCTTGTTTAATATAAATTGAATTTATTTTTCAAATTTATTTTATTTTACCTATCTAATAAAACATCAATTGATGTTTCAGTTAACGCTGAAATAAAACCAGTTGCAACTGCATTTCGTTGATTTGTACTGACTACTACATAATTATTGACAGAGAAATTAGTATGTTTAATTTTATTAGACTTCTTTGATTTTTCCATTGTATTTAAATAATACCGGTTTCCCTGTTCTTTTACCACATTTTTAATTTTTAATAAACTAATACAGTTTCCACGATTCTCACTGAAATAATATAAATTAGTTTAAGCAAAAAATAATAATAAATATAACAAATTACTCACCGTTCAAAATAAGACAATGTCCATAAATCACTAGATTTTGCACTTAAATTATCTCTAATATTTTCAATTGAATTTTCCAATTGTAAAAAAGCAGTCCACTGCATTACATAATTAATATGTTCAGATTTTAAATGGCTTATAGCTTGAGGGCCTAAACTTTTTAATGGATTATGATGATCCAATTTTTCAAAACCTTCTTTGCTACAATTTGTTTTTTTCAAGCAATAAGTTAACAATAAAATTAATTTAATAAATAATGATATAAATAATCAAATCAAAAAATAAAAATTTTACCTTAAAACAGCAGAACATGCAGTTAAATAAGGACACTTTGAGCAAGCACTGTGATGGTTTATGGGTTCAGGCAATATTGGAATATAGTCATCAATTGGGTCTGAAACTATTTTATTTGCATTCAAATAGTGTACAAGTCGATTGCGTAGCATTATCAAATCTCGTTTTTCTCTATGACCAACTTTTACTTGAGTCAATACATTTTCTCTACAGTCATAAAATATGTATTGGTAATTAATTAATTATAAAAAGATAACTACTATTTACATTTACCTGAGATATAATAATAAGCCTGAATCTACATCCATACCCAATTCTTTCATCATTATTGTATACAATATTACTTGGCCACGATGCTCCTCGCTTCCAGAAGCTCGGCCAGTTTTCAATTCAATAGGCATCATTTTGGATTTACCATCATAATTGGCTAATACAGTAATATCTACTTTACCCTTAACACCAAATGCTGGTACCCATAAATTATCTTCTATATCTTCAATTGAAACAATTTTGCCTTGCCAAGTCTTTTTGTCTTTTCCCCTAATATATTTTTTTTTTTATATTATATCATTCATTACTTAACTATATTTTTGGTTTTTAATTTACATTATGAAACCAAAGTATATAAAATAAAGTCAAGTTTTAAAACAATAGTAAAAATATCCCTTAAATTACATTCGTTTTAATCTCTATTTATATGATTGTTTATGCATTTTACAGGATGATATTAACATCAATATTGATAAATATAACTCAAGTACAACTTACATTTGATTATCAAGCAAATAAGTTCTAACAAAGTTTTGAATTTTTGGTATAAAATCCATTAGCTCTTTTTTAGTTGTTTCAAAATTCATATCAGATTCATAAAGAGTATGCACAAAACCTGGACTGTTTATCATTTCATCTACTACAGCTTTGATGTCTTTTTGATTAAACTGCTTTCTTTTTAAAACCTTAAAAAAAAAATTAGTTTGTTTAAATATATGGGAACAATAGGGGCCGTATTCATTATTGATGCTTAAGAATAAGTATTGCTTAAGCTAATTTTGATAATTTAAAAAAAAAAATTGTGATATTAACTAAAAGCAATGCTTAAGGTAGGTCTAAACCAACCTCAATTCCAAGTATACTTGAATACTTGAATACTTTTTTTTTTCTTAAGTTAATCTCGTTTATGAATCTAATTTGAGTCATAAGTATAGCAAGCAATAATTATTTTTAAGCATCGACTATGAATACAGCCCTACATTCTTATATTTACTGTTTGAAGCAATTGGTGGAGAAGTGTTCCAATAACCATAACAGCAGATGAACAGTCAAGTCCTTTATATATATCCGCAAGAACTGAACGCCGCGAACAAAATAATGATCCAACAATTGTTGTACCAGACACTAAAAAGTCTGAGTGTCTGGTTACAAAACCATGATCGTTATTTACTGACCAGTGATCATCAACTTTTTTTGCCATTACAAATACAATATCTCCTACTTCAAATAAACTCTGAAGCCTAAAGATACATTTAATTATACACAATACATTATAAATATCATGAAGGTACACAAAATTAATAATTGAGAAGGTAATTAAATAATGAAATATTTACCAAATACCACTGAGATGACATACATCTTCCTCATAACTTTTACAGGAACTCAAAGTTAAGCAATATTTTCCAAAATCTTTTTCAATTTTTTTTATTACACATCGATGGGGTTCATTTAAATTAATATCGCTAAAATATATAATTTTAAAATATGATTTAACATTATATTACAGGTGTATATTGTACATTTTTAATGAGGTTTGTAAGAACTATAGACTAACCAATCCAACAAGAAGTCTGAACTAAATTCAGTATACGAGCTTTCTACTGATGCTGTATCAATTGAATAAGACTGACTATCCACATCATTATTATCATAGTTAGGTATTTCTGTGCTCTTTGTAAGTAAACCTAAATTTTCATTAGAAAAATGTGGAGCAGAATCTGTTTTTAAAATGGTCGATTTGTCTTTGTGTTCAATTTCGTCAACTAAAACACGATTTATACATCTTTTAGACTTTATAGCTCCTTTCTTTTTCTCCAACACCGGGGATGGTGGTATAACATCTGGACTTGATAGTGGGCTTGAAAAAGATTTGGAGTTAGGAGTTGTACTGGGTCCATTTTCATTACATTCTATGATAGTTTCTGATGACTCCACGGGTATGCGTGAAAATAGAGAGGTGATTTTCATCTGCTTGGAACTACCCGGCTACCTCAGAAAAGAAAACTTATATGAATATCATGATGAATATTTTTATTAGTGTTTTTAAGTCATAATTACCTACCTTTTGAACTTTACTATGAGATCTTTTCATGTTGATTGGTGGCTTACGATTATAGGAAAACAATGATTTAAAATGTTAATAAATTATGCAATTACCTTTTTCATACAAAAATATTGTATAAGAAAGAAAAATAATACTTAAAAATTAATCACAATTACATTTTTTTAACGTTAATTTCAATTTATTTATAAGTTACAGCGGTTTTAAATTTTAATATTCTATAATTTTGCTCAACACTAACCTGCAGAATACTAGGAGTATAGCCAGTATAGGAGCATTATCAAATTGTAATGGATAAGGATCCAGGATGATATAAATTCCCGCCATTTGTTTATTAATAATATTTTTACCTTTATGGTTACATGATAAACCAGTCTATAAATTAATCTATAATTAATTAATTAATGTAAAAATGAATTACCGTCCGTCGACTATTATCAATGTTTTAGCTTCATATATTTAAAAAAAAAATTGTAAAAATATGACGGGTGTGAAGTTGGGGTACCAAAGCTGAGGTACCAAGAACTAGTGATAAGAAACCTTGTAAGCACGATTGCATTTTATTAAAATCCAGGCGCCTGCCATCTATATTGCAGTCAACCACAAGATGGCGCCATGAAAATCACCTTTAGTGTTACGGACAAGAGTGCACGGCCACGGTACGTTCGACGACGGTACTCGACCCGTGCGCGGTTTTTAATTTTGTTGGCCATGTTCCGGAAAGTGGCGCACATTCAAACCTATATATTCGGAAAGCCAGGAAAATTTTCAATTAGATGAAAATAAGTCTAGGAGCTTCATAGCTTTCGGTGATATAGTAATATGCGACCGATCAACCCAGGGTACCAAGAGTGTACGTCCGCGGTTCGACGACCAGTGTGCGGTTTTTAATTTTGTTGGCCATGTTCCGGAAAGTGGCGCACGTTTAAACCTATATATTCGGAAAGCCAGGAAAATTTGCAATTAGATGAAAATAAGTCTAGGAGCTTCATAGCTTTCGGTGATATAGTAATATGCGACCGATCAACCCAGGGTACCAAGAGTGTACGTCCGCGGTTCGACGACCAGTGTGCGGTTTTTAATTTTGTTGGCCATGTTCCGGAAAGTGGCGCACGTTTAAACCTATATATTCGGAAATGAGTATTAAAGGATTCCAGATACGAATTAAAATACATTTCAAAAAAATGGATGGTATTAAATTTGGATTTAATAATATAATATCGTTGTATGCGAAAAACAATTCTGAGCTAAGACGGACAGTCAGCCTATATTAGTATAATATTACTAAGTAGGTATATTATTTTATGATATTATTGTGATTAAAGTAATTGTTTTAGTATCAGGCATTTGTACTTGTACAGTGGGTTTAATGCATTTTTTCCAAAAACATCAGAAACATTTGATTATGTTATTGTGTTTTTTATGCACTTAACTTTTTTTGGCAGCTCATAATTTTATTAAAATGTAATAATTAAATAATAATCAACAGCCGGCCGCCGAGTAGTAAAATTATTAATCAGTTATCAGTTATCACATATTTTTAAAATGCTGTTGCTCAAATAACCAATAGTAACCATTTTTAAACAAAAGTTTAAAGATATAAAAACGACGTTGTACAGTAAATGTTTTCCTCTTTATGTTCACGCTTTTTGACCCAACAACTAACTTTTTATTGACATTCATCGAATAAAAACTATAAAAATTGAAAACGGAAAATGTCCGTAAACAGCTCAAAATGTGTCAAAATTTTTTCACATTTTTATCAAGTATAGGAATTTATAAAATAAACATATAAATTGTAAAAGTTATGTATCTACAGTTATTCGTTTTTAATTACAGAAAAAACCAATATTGATGAAACCTACTTTTTTAAAAAATTACAGTTGATCCGTGCGGTTTTGAAAACTATTGACCATTTTCCTTTTAAAATCTAAGATTTGAAAATGTAATACAAGATTCCTCATAAATTTGTCTACCTTTATCAACAAAAAAAATGTCTACAGGAAAATCAGGTATCTGGACGTTTCCCCCCCGGGAATTTTAACGGTACTGGACGTTCCCCCCCGACTCAATATACATTTTTTTACACATAATAATAGGTTTGAAAATAGGTTTATATTTGGCTTTTTATTGAAGGTCTACAGATGAGCAACTCAAGTGCATCAATCAAAATTTTAAATTTTAGAGCAGAAGCTTTTCGTAATAATTTAGGTAAAGATGATAGGTTAAAAAAGTTATGTGAAAGTTTTTCTAATGATGATATTTTTAATTTTTAATTTCAGTTAGCTATCTTACCAGAATAAAAAAATAAAAATTTACATTTATATAATTATATTAATTTAATTTTATATTATATGACGTTATTATATTCCGTGAGCTACCTATCTTACCAGAATAAAATATAGTAGTTGGGTTATTTCGATTTGTATTATTTAATTTTTGCAAACAGTACATGTATTTACATTAATTATATTTACAATTATATTTATATATTAATTTAATCATTTGTACATTTATTTATTTGCATTGTATATTATTATTGTTTAATATTTATTTTTTTTTTGTCCGGGGGAAATTGTCCCATTCGGTGGGGAAACGTCCATTGTGTCAGGGGGGGAAAGGCACGGGGGGGAAATGTCCTAGATTCGGAAAATCAAATTAAATTGTTATGAGCATTTGAAATTCATATTTTTACAGCATTTGTTATTCACTCGGATTTCTCACGTAACGATTTTCTTGTTTTGTTGTAATTCAAAAACGAAAGACTGTAGATACATGCAAATTTTACTAAATGTTTATATTCCCATTTTCTATATACCCACCATACAATTTACAAAGTACTTTGACTCGTTTGGAGCTGAATACAGACAATTTAAAATTTTAATTTTTTAATTTATATTTTCTATGAATATCAATAAAATGTTATTTGTTTGGCCAAAAAGCGTCAAAATTTAATACAAAGCTCCTGATATATTGTTACAATAG
>JANEHU010004112.1:0-78240 GCA_027563435.1 Nasonovia ribisnigri | reverse complement strand
TCTTTTTCTTCTTGTATTAATTGCTCTATTTCGTCGATAGATTTGGAATACTGGCTTAAATCGGTTAACTTTATTATGGAATTTGTGTGTGTTATAACGTTACTTATTCTTTTCTTAATAGAAGTAGGGATTGTCAAGTTTGATGTTAATCCTATGTTTGATACAAAATCTTTATAATGTGTGGAATTTAAATGTCTGTTGGGTGTCAACACAGCCTGTGGTGTATAGCCTCTACAATCCTCGTTTAATTTTAGTATGCCTACTCCATGTAATTGTATATTTATCGCTTGGTCTCGGTTCTCGCATGAGATAGCTCCATTGTCGGTTGTTTTTATTGCATATATCCAAGCGTTTTGATATTTTAATTTATGGTAAATACTACGAATGATGTCTAGATAATGTATTTGACACGTGCTAGGTATGCCTGATGGTTTAATAAACAGTTCTAATTCGCATGGTAGTTCACTGGCTCCGAGCCTTAATGGTTGTGTCTCGGGACATATAGTTCCCATATTAATTTGTTTACATATCATAAGATAATTAAACGATAATGTTAAATAATATTCATGTGTTTTCGAAATAGCTATATACCCGGATTCAGGTATAATGTGCATATAATGATCATTTTTCTCTACTGGTAACGGTATTACATGGTATAGTGTTAGTTCGACTGAATTTATTAATGATATTATTATCTCAAATATTAAAGTTTCGTTTTTATATATTATGTTTAACTTCGACATTTTACTTAGTTCATACAGCGATATTTGGTTTAGATCGAATGGTAGACTTTGTTCTTTTGGAACGTTTAATGAAATATCTTTTAATTGTTTACGTAACTCTGTTGCAGATATTACACTTGAATGTATTATACCTCCTTGCGCTGCTATTATTATTTCGCAAATAGTGTCGGTTTCAAAACTTAGCTGTTGGAATAATAAATTTAATATGTTTATTTGTTCGTTAATATTATTTTTCGCCTCTACTATATCTATATTAATTGCGGTCTGATTTATAGTTGTTACCATTCGGTTATATAATATACTTAGTTTATTTATTTGTTCCTCCATTAGGTTTGCCTCTCTAAATGTATTTGATGTTGCTTTCAGTATGCTAGTTTGTTTTTCTACTATTTTTAATAAATTGTTTTGACTAGATTGTAATTCTTCAATTTGTTTATCGTATGACTCTGCGTCGGTACCTATCGTCTAATGTACCAAACAGTGTTTTCTGTACTCGACCTACTATATTTAATAATCCCCTCTTTACCCGGGTAATTGTGTCGGTTTCATCTATGGATTGTAACATATACACTCTTTTCCTAGTTACTTCTTGTTCGAGATTATTCGATATTGTTTTAAAATTATCACACGTGGTTTTGAACATACCTTCGTATACTATTGTTAAATCGTTACATAATTGTATAGCTTTAGTGTAAAAACTCATTGTATCGCTCGTACGTTGGTTAAAATTATCTAATTTAACATAAATTAATAACTTCCAATCGGAATTGGTTAATCGAATAGGTCCCTGATTTTCGAAATACATTCCATTCTCTTGGGATAGTTTTGAAATCTGATACGGCTTCGTCTGTGCCGATGTAACTTGGAGCATGACGTACGTCATCATGATCCTAAAAGTTTATTATTTTGTTATTTACATTTATTTTTGTTATAATATTTTCTTATTATTATCTTATTTTAGGATTATATATTTATTATTATTTGATAAATAAATAAAACTATATTCATAATTTGCTTCTTTCGTAATATTTTTTTACGTTATTTTTATTGGTTGCGCTGTTGCGCATCATATTCGAATTCATGGTCGTATTGTATTTTATTTAAATTATGCATTTTAATGCTTTGTGGTTCCTCTGTTATGTTCAAAATACTTATTATCACCTCACCGTTGTGTACGGTATTAATTATGTTTCCGCAGAATACTCCCTCCATTATTTCCTGTTTATGGATAAAAATATCTTTATTTTCCATATCCTTAGCAGCTATAGGTATGGATACTATGGTTTCCGTCCTAGGTTTTAATAACATTTCTTTACTATTTATATTAGTATTGATAACTAAAGTCTTATTTGCTAGATTTATTATAGAATTATTTTCTGTTAGGAAACTATTACCTAATATACCATTTCTCCTTGTTGGGAAATCTTTATCGACTAAATTAAATTCTGTAATTATTTGTTGTCCTTGGAATATCAAAGGTATTGCTAACTTCCCAAGTGTTTGTATTATTTTATCATTAATTCCCTTTAAATTTATGGTTTGTGTTTTATCGATTATTATATCTTTGTTTAAAATATTGGCTTTTATTATGTTAACTTCACTCCCTGTATCGACAAGAAATTCTAACTCCTTATCCGTACAAGCAGGTGATTTGCATTTTATGTGGTTATTGTTGTTTATTTCTGTTAGTATAACGGGATAACAATTTCTGATGTGTCCACGGATATATGGTTGATCGCACGTGCTCCGGGTGTCGCGTGAGACGCTTGTCCGTTTCCCGAATATAAATTAGTATTACTCCGGCGTTCATCGTTTTGTTTTTTATAACATATCACGATATGGTGTCCTGTTTTATTACAGTACGAGCATGTTTCGTGTGCATTATAATTAGTTGGTGGACGCGTGAAATTATTCTGATTGGGTGGTCTATTATTACGGGTATTGTTATTCAACCGGCACTGTGATGAAAAGTGTCCTTTGCAATTACATGTAAAACAACGTTTAACATTAAAATTGTTGTTCCCTATATTATTTTGGTACTTATTATTATTCCTGTCATAGGAATTATTTCCGTTAGATTCATTTTTATTATTATTGTTATTGTTACGATAGTTATATGATGTGTTTTGATTATTATTTGGTCTACCTGTATTATATGTATAAGCATTATTATTCCTAGGTTTATTATGATTGCTTGTATTATTTGTGCGGAATATTTCTTGCACATCGTTGTAGGTTCTTATATTTTTTTCTGCGACTAGGGCAGTCTGCATTGCTTGTTCTAAGCTGGTGGGGTTTGTTGTTTTTACTTCGAATTTTATCTGGTCTCCTAAACCGTTTATATAGCTAACTAGAGCTTGCTCCCTAATATTGTCACGTAATATCTTTGCTTCGACGGGTGTTTTATCTATGGCTACTGTGTTACACAGTTTTTGGTATATTTCTTCTACTCTATTATTGTATGCGCATATGGTTTCATTATTTTTTATTTTTATTATATTTAATTCGATTTGTAGATTAGCAGCGCCGTAAGGAGTTTCAAATGCATCTAATAATATTTTTTTCATATCATCCCATATTTTAATTTCTTTATATTTGGTTACATTAAAAGCTCTGTCAGATAGTTTAGTAGCACCTATCATTTTTAACATAAAAGGTTGTTGATCTATATCTACCGTGTTTATTATTACTTCGCAAGCATTTAAGAATGGATATATCTCAGTTTGTCCTGAATAATTTGGAATTAATTTAATTGCTTCGATCGCGCTTAGTGGTTTCATTTCGCTTCCACTTGTCATTTTTTTAGATTTTACTACTCTTTTTGGCTGTATATATTCAATGTGAACGGTATTTTTATCGCTTCGTAAACCTGTACGAGGTGTGCTAGTACTAGGACTTTTTTCAAATTCCTCCAAATTTATTAATCGCAAACTTTTATTTAATATGTCACTACTGACACTACTTATTGGTTTATTTACTACGTTTTCATTAATTATTTCCTCATCAATTGTATCTAACTCTTTAACTAAATTATTTAATTCTACGTTGTTAATTAATTCACTATCAGTGTTGTTTATTTCGTCGTGTTCGATTATTTCAATTATTCTATCTAGCGTTTCTCTAGCTATAGTTTCAAATTCATCCTCTGAACTCGTGTTCATTAATTTAATTTTATATTCATTTATATTTTTTATTTCGATTGGGCGTCTACTTGGGCTAGGGGCTTTAACTAGGGACTTTTAACTAGGGACTTCAACTAGGGACTTCAACTAGGGACTTCAACTAGGGATGGGCTGTCATGGGCTTCTAAAATCTACACGTGTTTATACGATGGATTAGCTAATTCCAAAGGAGTAGTACTCAAATAATATAATTCAATAATAATAATTCACAATAATAACTTCAATAATATTCTCAATAAATGCCCTCAATAATCAATAATAAAAATTCAATAATATGCCCTCAATAATAATTCACAATAATAACTTCAATAATATTCTCAATAAATGCCCTCAATAATAATTCACAATAATAACTTCAATAATATTCTCAATAAATGCCCTCAATAATAATTCACAATAATAACTTCAATAATATTCTCAATAAATGCCCTCAATAATAATAATTCTTTAATAATTGCCCGTTAATAACTTCAAAAATGATTTTAATAATTTAATTGCCCTTTAAATAATTACTTTAAATTTTCCCTAACTACGATGGACCAAATGTACCAAAGGAGACGGTTATATAATTTTATGCTTACAATACTGCCGTGTTCATCCCGTTGCTTGATTTTCTCGTCGTAGTTGAACTGCAACAAGAAGTTCGGTTTTCCCAGAGTTGTTGAATTGAAGCGTGCACTCCTCAGCTCAACGGTGATCCACGTAAGTGAAGTTGCCTCTGTTGATAGAAGTTGACACAGAATATTTCAAAAATATTACTGAATCTTCCTGTTTCTTGGAAAACCCTGTCCACAGCGCCAATTTTCTGTTGCGTCCCAACTCGTGTCGATATATATATCAACTCAGGAAATGAAGACGTGATGTATATAGATATAATGTGTGTTTATTAACATATATTTAATACAAAAATACAATATTAAAGCGTGAGAGAGTGGTGAGTGGTGTTACGACCTGCCTCTGAAACTTGATAGACTAAGACTGTGAGTGGTGTTACGACCGGCCTCCAAATGTCTTGTCTATCCCTAGCCGTCTCTAGTCTATAACCGTCTATAACCGTCTATAACCGTCTATAACCGTCTGATGAGCTCTTGTCATGGGCTCCCTTATATATGCTCGTATACTTTAAGAGTGGGTGGTCGTAGTGGTAGCGAATGTTCGCACAAGGATAGAATTTGGGTCTCGTAGCATAATTTGTTATTCTGGTCGATCCGTATCCTGTCCCAATAGTATAGAGACTTTTCTAAGAAGAGACGTGTGACAACACTTTTATAGCTTAATTGTTCACTACGCTCTATGCAATGACCTCGGCATGATGTCTTATAGTAATTGCCTACTTAATTACTTAGCCACACCACTGAATACGTGCACTATATATTGATATATTTATAGGGTACGTAACAATCTCAATTATTATCAATAATTTATAAACTATACTCATTGAAATTTCAATTCAAACACATCAACATTTTTACAAGAATCATTGTTTAATAATTTACAGTTAAAAATGTAGTTCTCAATTGAAAAATAATGTTTGTGTCACCTCATGAAACTCCTTAAAAGTAAAAATTACCGTGAAAGTTACACTAAACTTTACCATAACAGTTTAACCTTCACTCTGCACCTTCTTACATATTTAAATCTTAAAAGTATGTGTTATTACTATGATTGACTCTATTACAAAATATATATTAATTCAAATGTAAATTTTTTTATTTTAAATCATCTTTGTAGTTTAAAAATGGTATAACAATTGAATAGAACAATTGACACTAAAATTAATATAATCATATCAAATGTTTTTTTTTTTAATAATTCGAAACAAACATTAAAAAATTATTGTTAAAATACAATAATTCGTGGGTATTGTTACACCTAAAATTGGTTTTAAAAATATAATTGGGTGCCAAATATTAAATCGGTGAATAGTGACACATTAAAGTAAAATGTTAGTAAAATATATCATATTTTCCGTGATTTAAAATCGACTGAGATAACGCAAATGTCAATTATTTACAATAAGTTATTGAAAATTATATTCATAAAAAAATATTATACATACTTAAATTGTAGTTTTAATTTGTATTTTTAAGAAAACCTATGGAAACTATTTTTATTATTTTTATTTATCGGATAAAACATTTTGTATTCATAATATTATTATAATTGTATCCATAACAATACGTATTATGTTTATGAATAGATATTTATACATAGTTACGTTATAATTTTGGTAGGGATTGGATTTTAACCGGAAATGGTGGTAAACGAAGACAGCTAAGTAGTGGATATTGAATTACCAGTCAAGGGTGACTTCACAGTAGGGTGATTCGCATACTACAGCTCCGTGTATATGCGGCTTATATGGCATGAAAGTCTTGAAGTTGCCTATATGGGTCCCCTTACACTAAGACGATCGATTCATTCCAATAAAAACAATAATATTCTAATATCATTAACACATCAACGAATCCATTACGTATTTACTTCCATTACGCATAGTCTGAAACTAGAGATATGAGGTTAGGTTAGATAATAACATGTTTTAGAATCAAATGATTATTATTTTTAAAAACACACATTACTTATTTTATTAGTTACACATTTACTTACGTAGGTAGTTTATACAAACAGAAATTTACAAAATAAACAAATTACCCATCAACATTTCCCGTTCCTGCTATGAACATATTTAATTTAAATATAAACTTAATAATATGATAGATATAAATATATGATTAACATCATATTAAGTTAAATGAAAAAGTAAAAATACTTATTGATAAAAAAAAATTAGAAATGTAATAAAAAATAATACGTAAATGCAGAACTCAGTTAGAATATATTAAATAATATGTATGTACTTCTGAATACTGTCAGTTATATTAATCATATTTTAATCTGATCAAAATATATTATAATATGACTGTGCCTATAATATTATATAGATAATACTGATTTATAAAAAAATTATTCTAGAGGACAGATGTCAGAAATACATTTAAACAATTTATAGTTAAATTAACAAAATTTAAATAATTCAATCCAAAAATCCAAAAAATACTTAATGTGATCCAACGCTGAATACATAAAAAACCATTAATTGGGTTACGTGGTGATATTACATTAATAATTATATTTAAAAATGAAAGCTCATAATCCAGAATCAGGCCATACTATTATTTTTACATTTTAACCAGCGAATGTATTATTTTATTTAAAGTACATACATATTTCTATAAAAAATAATTATTGTAAAACTAAAATAATTCTAGATTATATAGGTAAGATTTAGCTTCTAAAATCTAAATAATCATTTTAAGTATGCATGTATAATATACATTGTATATACTAGTATAAAATATATACCAAACGTATAGCGGTAGTAAATATATTTTTAGAGCAAATGTATATTTTCAAAACCATCAAGTATGTGTGTAACTAATATTATATATATTATAATTGTAACTGTATTTGTATAATAATTTATAATATCCAATACAATATTATTAAGTAAATAAATTATTATTTGAATATTTTTCAAGAAAACAGTGACCATCTACTTTATATTATACAATATAAAGTAGATGATCGCACATGATCATACATTCATTTTTTATGTATTACCTATAGAATAGTTAAAAGAAAACTGCAAATAAATAAACTGGTTATAACATATATGAGTATAAACCACAACATTTAAATTCTAAGTGTCCGGTGACGATATCTCAACTCATGACATTATCGATAGCGATTCCGTGAAGTTGGTGTTAAATAATTAATGGTGTATAAAAATTAAAAATAGAAAATATTATATTTACTTGTAAGGTGAAAAAATTAAACTCTTTTGTAGTTAAGCAGAAGTATAATTATAATACAATTACCTATTGTAAGCAACGAAAAAGGTATATGCACTGTAGAGTGGCGTACCCAGGGGGGGTTTGGGTATTTGACCCTCCCCCAACCCATATCATAACCCTTGCTACGCCACTGGGTTAGGTACCTACTATATGCCATTGACCATTGTATTACAATATTTAACTGCTGTAGTGCAGTCGTCGAACAGATAAATATTTAGCAGTTTTTAAAGAAACAAATCTACTAATATTTTACGTTCAGCCTAAAGAATAGGACAATAGGTACATATTATTATTAATCAAAAAATCATAAACGAAAAAGTTTTGTGATGACTTATTATAAATATTATAGATATTGAAATATCTCATAGCCCGCGTGATATTCACTCGTATGGATTCCAGATAATGGTGTATAATATATACTATATTAAAATTGAACTTATCACATAAAAAATTGTAAAAGAAAAATAAATAAACCAATACGAATATGCGTAATGATGTACCTAATCTAATAGTGGGCGGAAACTGTGCAATAGTAGGTATTACATAATTTGCATGCTGAATTGGATAAAATTAATCTAACGTGGTTTTCTGAAAATGTCCAGGAAAAAATATGCGTATAATATATTATACTAAAATTGTTTAACCATATCACTTAAAAATTGTAAAAAAAAACGATACGAAGATACGTGATGATGAACCTTATCCAATAGTGGGCGGACACTGTGCGATAGTACTAAATCATTTGCCCACGAATTTGGATTAATTTATTCTAACATGGTTTTCTGGATATATTAAGAAAATATATATTATACTTATATAGTTATATATTATTTAACAATCGAATTTAATATTTGAAAATCTGTTAAGTTCTACAAAATAATTTCGTCTGCCTTTTCGAAAAATATGCTTCATACACACAAACACATCGTAAACACGAAAAAAAACACTCATGTTTTGAATGGAGGGTAGAAACACTTCCGTTGAAAGCAAATATCGTGGTTGTCCTTATAATATAACCTATTGTGTTATAATATTATTATACACATCAGGCATGTGAAAAATGCATGCTTTCCTTCTATAAGCCCCAAACATGATTGACATCTTCAATACATCGTCTGCCTCGGGTTAGAACCTTCATACGCTATAGTTATTTCTTTCTACCAATATTTTTGGTGTAAGTGTACATTACACCCGCATGTATTGTCACCGTCTTAATAAATAAACATAAAACTTAGCTAATTTGTGATTAATTGAACCAATTTTGTGTTTCCATTAATATTATATATGACATCGTTTATTATTGTCATAACTCATAAGTATCATTTATCATTCAAATGGATAGGTACCTATCTAATTCAAAGGTTAGAGCACAATCTGTTTGTAGATAGGTACATTGGATTTTTTTTGATAAATTATTAGTCCCCCTATGAGCGTTTTGAAATTTCAATATTTTAAAAATTGAAGTACGATTTGAAAAGTAAAAAGCTACGTAAAGCACTGATAATGTTTTCACTCTAAGTTCTAGGATAATATATTATTATTTTGTATAATACCGATGATTCGTCGTAGAAACATTCTCGCATTATTATTATTATCGTCGTGTTCCTGACTATAGGTCGGCGCAGAACAGTCGCGCGACGGCGTTCTGAGCGTAGCGCCGGACACTGGCGCGGCCGCGAGCCAGGCGGTCAGGGCATCGGAGACGAGCGTTTTCGCGCGGCCGCCGACCCGTCGGGCAGATGGCGCCCGGTGGCCGTCCCGCCGGCCGCCCGCGCACCAGCACCGCCGGCCCTCGCGTCTCATTCTTGGGGCGGCTTTTTTACACAGCGCGCCTGCCCGGAAAAGCTGCGGGTAAAGCCCTCCGCGGCGCCGCGCGCGTCTTGTCGCTGGGCGCCAAAGTCGGGCGAACTCCGCCGCCGCCGCCGCCGCCGTCGCCACTACCAACACCGGCGGCGGCGTAAGTCTTAAGTGCCGCGGCAGTCTCTCACTCGGTCCGCGAACGTAATGCCGGCACATCGTCGTCTTCTCGTTCCGTCGCTCGCGTGATCCCGCTAAAACAATTACACACCACAAACTCGTATCACTAATATTATTATTTTTTAAAATTATTTTTTTCGTTTCGTCGACAAATTCGCGGTTTTCGTACGCTCCAGCGACCTACCATCGTCTGCTATAATAATCCGTCGCCGATATATATTTTTTTTTATTTTCGTTCGGTTTTTTGAAACTTAGTTTTTTTTTTAAAATTTTTTTTTAATTTTTTTCCATCGTCTACTCGCACGCCGCAGAATTGGTGAAAAATCGGACAACGCTGCAGGTGACTCACGCCGGCTGCACGACCACAAAACGCAGTCCACAATATATTATAATAATCCATCAGTCGAGTAAGTCGTCTTATTTTTTTATTTTAATATATTTTATTGTTCTGGCAAAAAAAAAAAAAAAATAACTGTCCGCGGTGTACCTGTTCGAGCTTATTGTGAACAATTATTTACTAGGAAAATAACGTTAAATTATTTTTTTGAATATATTATATTTATGTAGGTACAACCTCTTATTTCAAATTATAAATATAAACCGCCTATTTAGTAGACACGCGATAAAAAAAAAATAAATAGCTATCGAAGTTTTGTTTTAATATTCAAAACAACTGATTTTTTTTTTTGATTTTTCGACTCATACTTTTTGCAATTGTGCTAGGTGCTGAATACAAACAAATCTCTTAACAATAAAAAGGGGTAGAACCGGTTATTTTTGAATATTAATAAAGTAGGAAGGTCGGTGTCTAACCCTTTTTATTAAGACCAATATTATTATGACACAAGTCAACAATACCTTAATCTTTTTTAAAAAAAAATACCTTACTGCTAATTGTGCGAACAAAATTGTCTTTATGTGTTTATTTTGTTTTTAATTCAATAATTTTCAATGCATAAATAATTAAAAACTTATAAAATTTCACAAAGTTTACAATAATAAATAAACGAATAACACACAATAATATAGTAAATTGGTACTATTTGTTTGTTTTCATTTTTTATTCAATAGATACTTACCACAAGAATTTTGTCGAGTACATTATTTAATTTACAATTTTATTAAAAATTCATTAATACATATAAGTAAATTCAATTACCCTTTTTGTATATTATATAAAAAAAACTTATTTTGCGGTAGGTATTCGTGTATTTATTAATTATTTTTAAATTTAAAGTTAATAAGTATTCACAATTTTTTAAAAAAACGTGATAAACGATAATATAATATTATAAACTAAAACATAGCTTAAAATAGAGACCATAAGATTGGTGATTAATTTTGTGACAACAATTATTTTTGTATCCTATTTCATATAATTGCATCCTATTTAAAAGATAACAATTTACATTACATTGATGAATACAATTTTCAAGGTACCTACATTTGTATTAATAAAAGATTTAAGTTGGTACTTTTTTATATTTGTATATAAAAAATGATTATTTAAAACTAATAGCACAATAAGCACTCAGTATTGTTGTTTCAGAAGATCGCGTTTACATACTAAAATATTTTAAATAACAAATCGTTATAAATAATAATTTTTTTTTAATGTTTTTCTATTAAAATAAATCCCACCTATTACCGCCATATTATCAATTTGCAGACATTTTAATGAATATAAAATAATTAAATTATTTATTAATATAATATATTATATTGTTAAATGACGTACCTTTCTCATCCAATAGTAACGGATTATGCCATAATTGTATACTATTCGAGTAATTTTCACTGAGAAATGCCCACCTCAGCTTGTTACATTCTTGTCATATAGTTACTCCGTTAAAATTAAAAACAAACTTATTTGTTATTTAAAGTATTTTTAAGGACATTATTTTAGCGTATATCTTAAATAAATAACTGGACGTAAATTAAAATGAATGTGTAAAAAGGAATTATATTTTTACATAATATTTTTGGTATTCGTTTTATATATAACTTATGTAGGTATACTTAATATATATTATATATATTATGTAACTTCATATTTTTTTCTGGTGAATAATTCATATAAATATTTTAGTGATATATATTATTTGTAAAATAAACATATTTGTTGCGTTATTCTGTGTTTTATACATTTATAATACGAATTACATTAGACGGAGGGTAGTTTATAGTCTATGATATTGAACGTTGTATTGTATCAGTGGCGCGCTCTAGGAGTCGTATTTCATTTTAATTTACAGTATGGTAATAACAGAAATTTAAGAAATAGTGTGTCAATCTATTAATTTCAATTAATAAAAAGATGGCCCTTGCCCCTTAGTTGTGTAATTATTTGTATACAAATTAAATCACCTTTGTTTTTGTACGTGTAACAAAAGATAATTTTATTTATTTATAATATCATGTAACGGATCGACAAAGTTCACAATTTCCGTTTCTCCGGTAGATGTCATGACTCGTATAGTGTACTTAAATTAAAGTAAAGCCAAGATAAATATCAAAAGAATCAAACATTCCCGAGCCACACAAGTTTTAAAAAAATTTTTTAAGTGTTTCACCATTTTATTAACATAATTTTTTTAACCATAAGGACCGCAGCGATTGAAGTTGGCCTTATGTCTTGCACGATAAAAAAACACTATTGAAAAACTATTATTTCACAAGTGGCCCAGTTTTAAACTTTATGTTAGTATACGGTTTCAAACACGATTAATCCAATTTGAGTAATACAAATAGCATTATAAAATATAGTGGCGATTTTGTCGGAATTGTATCGATAAATAAATTGTATTCTCATACTCAATAATGTCATATTATCTCGATCAGAAATATTAAGTGTACACTTAATATATTATCTTAAATTATTATTGAATTCTATATCTTTATAGAAAATAAAAATATAGTATGTTTCACAAAAAACTACATCTACATTATTAAAGTCGAGTTCTGTATATTATATAATATAGTTCGAACTGTTGAAATGCATGTGCATATGATTTTATGAATAAGTAAAAAAGAAAAATTCCGTTTAACCACTTTCGGGAGGAAGATTGATGAAATCTTTTTATTTACATCTTCGTCATCGACGCCGCGTCTTCGCAAAAGATGCAAAAGGTGTATACGAATTCACCTTATTTGATAATTATAAATAGTGCTGCACCTTTGGAGTTACGTAATTGTCGTCTTTCAAACTTATAAAGATATATAACATTATTATATAATATTATGATTCGAATGTGTAGAGTACGGCGTATGCATGCATGTGCGTACAAGTAACAGACGTGACGCGGCCGTACGTTTGGTTGCCTCGTCCCACCCGGCCAAGGGGTAAACCGATTTGCGGTGGAGAATTCCTAAAAATCCGACGAAAAAAAAAAAATTATGATACCGAATACGATTTATAAACTTTGTACGGCTTTGAAGCGGGGTTGATTCGGAGGCAGACGGATATGAAGTGAGATGGGGGTGGAAAGAAAGTTGTGGCGACGGCGGCGGTGTAAGCCGGAAAAGACGGCAACGGCGGCGAACGCTGACCAATAAGAACACGCGGGCGGCGGCCGGTCGAACAAAACAAGGGAAGTCGTTAAAGTACGCGGAAATTTCCGTCCGCCAATCGCGCCCCTCCCGTCCTCCCCGCGCCGTCGAACCCGTCCCTCCCACGCACCCTTACCGTCGTCGTAGTCATCGTCGTCGTCGTCGTCGTCGTCATCTCTTCGTATCGTACACTCGTGCACACACTCACCCTCACATATACGACTATGACTTTCTATTATTGTCGTATTAACTACCTGCTCCTCTTACATATATGTGTCTACTCCTATATATATGTATATATATTTACACACATAGACCGCAAGTGTGTGTGTGATGATTTGCATGTACAACCTATAATAATAATAATAATAATATCTCCCGACGAGTGTGTGTGTGCGTATGTGTGTGAGTGCGTGTGTGTGTGGATTGTACTCGGTTTCGGGTCGGATGTTCGTTTTAGGTGTTTTCGCACAGCGGCTGCAGGTTCGTAAGACACGACGAATTATCTATACTTTTTGCTACACACAATTTTATTAATTCTCTTCTGGTCGATTTTCACGATCGAACTCCGCAGGAACAATGTTTGTTTTATATTTTTTTTTTCATTTGACTACAACATTTCGATAAACACGTAATTTGTTTTAGTGTTTTTCTTTAGAATTCGAATTCCGTAAAGTTGTACAGACGAAATCGTTTCTAACATAAAACATTGCACGTCGTTCTCGATTTTGTATTATCCGAAGTATTATCTAATACTTTTGAATGTTCCTATAATATAATATCTTTGGTCTTTAGTCTTTACACAATGATATTTATATACCTACGCACTATATATTATAATCACATATATCATATATCATATTATTATAGTCTCGCATACCCGCTTTACCTATATAATATATAGCATTAAGAAATTAAAAACAAATACGGAAACTCTGCAATGACATTAATGCGTTCTCCATAACGTTTTATTATAGGTCTGGGTGCAAAATACTTGAAGCGTTAAGTTAAAGGGTCTTTCTTGCATTGTTTAACACATTATAGTGTATATTAAAAAAAAACTATAATCTGTACCTTACTTAATTTGACAAACATAAAAACGCAATACTCCTTAACATTTTTTTTTTAGTTCATTAATAATTAATATTTGATTTTATATAATTACTCCGTGCAAATATAATATAATATAATTCTTAAAAAAATTTTGTTGATCGTAATAACATTATATTTTTTCTACATTTAGTACACGAGTAAAAGTAATAGTACATGTTAGCATTAAAAAATCTTATAACACTTTCGAGATTAAAATAGTAACAATATAAAATTGCATAATATTATAAAGGTAGATATATCAACAAAAAATCCTTTGTATCATTTTTCGAATTGTCTTAATAAAAGTTATTATGCGCTTTGAAAACGTGTTAAAGTACTCAAAATATTATAAACGTGTCAAAGTACGTGTATAAATATTAAAAATATTATAAACGCTTATAACGAGCTTGCGCATAACTTAAAAAAAATATTTTTCATCGAAAATATTCACAGATTTTGACGCGTGTAGGAATTTGATGACATACATTCAAAAATCCATATACACCTATAGAGTGATGTGTTTTAATTTTTGATATCCTATTTTTTTTTTTTATAATTATTTTTTCCTGTCGGTTTTGTGAAACTCACGCGCATATTGTAATCAAAACGAAATATTATATTGTATAAAAAAAACTTTGATGCGTTCCTCCTTCGTTGGTGAACTTTGGAACGCCGTTGGATTATATATATATATATATATATATATTATAATATTGTATAAGAAACAATGCGTCAATGCCCCGCGTATTTATACACATAAATATATATATATATATATAATATACTCGTATATGTATTTTAATATTTATATATATATATCGTACTGCAATGACGACGACGACGACGACGATGACAACGACAACTACTAGTGACAGAGGTAATACGCGAATAAAAACAAGACGATGGCGCGAGGATATTAATCCGGGGAGGTGGGGGGAGGGAAAAGCTTTATTTTAACGCGAGGGCATTATTAATGTACTACCTCTCGCGTGCGCACATAATCATAGGCCACGCTGAAGAGATGAAATCTTTAATGCGAATTTTTTTCCCCGCATCTTTTTTTTGCACTCTTTTCTGTCTCACTTTATTCTTCTACTCTCTTGCTCACTCTATCTCCCTCATTCTTTCTATCTATCTCTCTCTTCCACTTCTTTTTTCTGCTATAATATACTCGTCGTCATCGTTGTGGTATATAGTCGTCGTCGTCTCCGTCGTAACCCTCCACCTACGCTATATACCGACGCTCAGTTAAGACAAAAGAAGATCACCCCTGTAGCAACTGCAGACGTATCGATATCGGGGGAGAGAACGCGCGCGAAGTGTCAACGGTGGCGGTGCATTCGGCTAGCGATGACGACACTGCTGCAGATGACGATGAGCTGGGTTGAGGGGAGCGGGGTTGACGAAAGTAGGCAGTCGACGTTAAGAGGTCTATATAATATACAAGCAGCGTATACACAGAGTGCAACGGCGACGACGATCCTTAAGGACCTCGTGCATCGGGTGACTGAAAAAAAATCTCCTCTCCCACGCATACTCCGTCATGGGGTGCGGATACGATGCCTACTCGACGGTAGTTTTTTTTTTTAAGAAGTGCACCCGAGACACACAAAGAGACACGTGATAATAAGACGGTCACGCTGCAGGATAGATGTGGTGGTGCAGCAGTATATGTATATACATGTTATACATGCATATACATGCATATACATAATAATATAATATAAGTATAGCACTGGTGTAACTATATATGTATATTATATACGTCGAGGGGGTCGGTGTGCGCTACTGTGCAAGTATACCTACTAAAGCTAAATATACGAAACCGAACGATAAAAAAAATGAGAAAAAGTACTACCGCGGGCGTATTTTCTTTCCACCCCTAATTTTTCGAGTCACCACACAATCGTTTTTGCGTTGTGGTTTGCACGGTTGCTGCAGCCACGCCGTTGGTTGTAGCATGTCGCCGCCGCTCCTTGGCTTACCCGAAAATGTTTTTCGTTGAGCACGTCGTTGTCGTTGACACACTTTTATCGACATAATAATAATATACATACCACCATATCGTTTACGAAATATTATAATATTAATAGTAATTTCATTACGGGTTCGTAAAAACGAATTTAAAACAATGTTTTAGCCACTTAAATAAATTTAAATTTTCCAATATATTTATTCAATATCTATTATGAATATATTTAATATATATATTATTTATATTTTATATACTGTATTGTTATACATAATTGATAATATGCAATACGCGTGATAACGTATAATACATCAGATTTATCGTTATAGAAAAATAATTTCTTTCTGATTATGGCACGACGATATAATAAATGTATGTTTATTTATATTGTTATGACTTACGTTACATTAATATTACCGCTATAAGTTGCGGTAGAGTCAGCGAAATATATAGAATTTTTAATTTTATCGACTTATTTACACGTGCGTGGCAATTGATAGTTTCGCATCGGTGATGGTACGTTATAGCTTAATTACGAATTCGCATAAAACTGTAAACCAAATACTTATCACATAATGTGTACGAGTAGTTGCGTATATATACCTATAATATTGTACACATGTACCTACGGGCAAAAGAGAAATTTTACCGTTTCAAAGATATTCAGAAATAAAAACTTCTACCAATTACGGAACATCCACGAGGGATTCATTATAAAACGGCAAAAAATTATGTGTCCAAATCTTAAATTAATTTAAAAACATTTAAAAAATAATGTAGGATATAAGTAAATCATATTTTTAATGAACAGACTCAAACAAAGTATATTTTTTTAATCAGAATGTTATTTTTTTTAAATTGTTTATGTTTCAATAATTATATATAATATTATACATTTCGAAACTATATAGGTAGATATTGGTATTTTTCTTTTACTTGTAAAACGCTCCCGTATAGTATACCTTCCTCTTCGTCTATATAACATAATAATGTGATACAAACTTTTTTTATTTATTAACGACATTTTCTATTTACAAGTATAAGCTGAATGAAATAGTTAGAAAAAGTGACTCGTGCGTATATGATATTATTATTAACTAGGTTTATTTAACGTAAAAACTGAGTCAGCCTATTAAAACCGCCATGTTAATTTTAAGGACGTCGATTATGAAAGAAAAAAAAGTACCTCAGTCCTTAAGAAATAAATTATAATATTAAGTCGAAGTTGACATTTAAACCCTATGTTTTAAAAAAAAAATGTTGTAAAAATTAAAAGACTATATATAGTCGATGCAGCAGCAGTACGTGATTATATTATATACATATTTTATATGTACCTACTTCAAATGTTTCTACCGGTAAACTACTTAATGAATATAACTCGCATACAAATAAAGTTTGTTCGTCTGACAACCTCCCCCCCCCTCGATTTTATTTAAATTTTACCGTCGCCGCATGGGTAATTTAATGCCACCGACCGCGAGTTTTACGTGCTGTACCGCTATTGTTTTGGACCCCTGCTATAATAATTGGTTCTTATAATAGCACCGATGATGATTTCGCAATACTCTTAAATGCGAGGGTTGTGTTATTGATACATTGAGGAAAAAATGTATCGAACACAATTACCCAGATTTTAAGTTGACCGTCGATAAACGCCAAAGGAATGCGAATGTGATATAATACCTTGCTGTTTTGTTCCTATGTACATGGATTAATAAAAATAAGTGTATTTGTATACAAATCATATGTATGTACGTACCAAATGTTTCTCGTGGAAACCTTTTTTTTTTTTAGCGAGAGGCCCTTTACGTGACTAAATTAATGGTTGTTAGTTTAGGCTTATGCTTGGTATTATAATACATTCAAATAGGTAGGTATATTATTTAATAGCTAATACAAACACTTTTTGTGATCGTAAGATTTATAAGGTTTTAAAAAAAAAAAATAATAACAACTACATTAAATATACCTACGTCCATATAGTAAGCCAGTTTCATTGCCTCGTTTGCGACTTTTATACTCGCTTAAATGCTTTATTAAAATGTGTGACAAAGAAGACCGGTAAATTAATTAAATTGTTTTGTAAACATACACACGCGTGGTTATATATATTATATAGAAAAGAAAACGCGAGTGATTCAATACGATCGATAAAGAAAATCTCCAATTACATTTTTTAATTCCACTGGAAGCCATATCGCATTAGTCGTTATTAGATTTTATAATCCATTTTAGATTCTTCGAGCTTTTCGACTCACTAAAACGTATTGCATACCTATATAAATTCGTATTTTCTTAGAATTAAAATGGCAAACGTTCACTATGCGTACGTATATATAACGTGTTCATCCAATCAACGACGATGACGTACAAAATGTAATCATAATCTTTTTATATGTGAATTTATGCGACGATTTTTAAAATCATTGGCTTACGGTTCGGTTACACGAACAATGTTGTAGTTCTGCAGTTTCAAGAATATGCCGACGAAAAATATTAAACACTAAAAATACGTCAAGTCTTCACGTCTTCGGTGTAATAATTGTTATTATTACACGCATATATGTAGTCTCGACTCGGAAGGACCACAATATAAACGTTTGCCTAAGGACTGTATACTATATATATATATATATAGGAACGAATTTGTTATTTCTCAGAGCACATCCGCTTCTTAATTTTATTGTTTCATCGTGTTTTGTATGTGCGTATACTTATTTGTTTTAGTTCGCCATAACAATTCATATTACACTGAAGACACGTTCGTTCCCACATATCGTTTGCGCCGCATATTATTGCGTGTGACAGTTGTCATTATAGAGGTTCAGTATATTTGAGCAGTCTGCGGACCCCAAAACACTTCGTAATATACTGTAGACGAGAGGAAAACATGCATACAGAGAAATAAACGTAACGAACAAACACCGATTGTTTGAATTTGCTGTATATATACCTAGTTTATTAGATTTATTTATTTTTTATTCATCGTCGGTTTATGATTCTCCGTATAATTCAGTTAAAGAGAATATTAATTATTGTGTTTATGTCGATAAAATAACAATATATTTTAAGTTCGCGGTTAGTGATCAAATATTATCTACGAGTTTCGAATTTTCCGTGGCGTGTGTACGCGCTTCTCTAAAAGTCTAAAACGAATTGATTTTATGCGACGCGTAGTATTATTATTCGTGCCATTGTTGTTATTGTTACATTAGCGTTAATTTTATTGGACACTCGACACACTGAACATACGATCTGTAAAATAATCTTAATCATCATAAAAGCAAATAGACTTGCGGCCCGAAAGCGTACACCTAATAGTGCATACAGGCACTATTACATTGTGAGGGAATAGTGCAAAGGGGAGTGCACCTTTTAGAAGCACTGGGGTGTGACGGGTTTAGAAAAAAATAGGGGACGTTATGTTATATAGTCAGCAGCACTAGGCCAACCAACGACACGACAAGGGGTACGGGTGCAGTGTGGAAGAAAGCAGCTGCAAAACTTGGGTCTCCAAGGTCCGTGTCTATATACATTATTGGTCAGAGGCGGTATCAATTTTTTTGGACGATGACGCGTATAGTTTTTACGCGCCAGAGAAACATTGAGTGTATATTATTTTATCATCGTACGCACTCCGAACGTTACTGCAGCGGGTGATTACTGTACCTTTACATTTCTTTTAATGTTTAAAATTTCCGTTGAATTGACAAAAAATAATATATTATTGTAATACTGTGCTTACATATTATAATAATTACATAATATGATTATTATATTCGTCTATTTACGAATTATCTGCAAGCATAATGCACAAATATTGCGGCGGCAACTTGAAAAAATAAACAAAAAAAAAACAAAAATGGATCACAATTTAAATTTTCCACGTCTATTTAACAAGTGTTCAAAGCCGGTTGTGCAAACAGTGTCTAATATATATCCTGAAGCGTGGAAAGATTTAGACAGGTGCGACAACTCGACAAAAGGAGTGACAACAGTATCTATGTATATAATATATACTCGTAGTCATATACATAACCACGTCTATTGTAATTAACACCGCGCAACACTTGTACACCGGCGATTATATACAGTACCTCCATATAATAATAATATACCGAATAACGATAGAGGAAAAAGACTGTACAACTTACATAGTGTTCTAATTACTTTGTGACACACCTTCTGAGCCATATGTGTCGAAACAAACGAACTTCTGTCGACAAAAAACAATATACTTATGTTGTGCGGCGTGTGCAGGGCTTTTAATATGTAAAGGTATATATTATTATGCATTATTTAGACTTTTTTTTCGTCCCCAAAAAACAAAAACAAATGTTTTTTTCAAAATTAAAAACACTCATTCCGTGGCCTGTATTATATCCTCACGTATACCTATATCTTGAGAAGTGATGTCGCAGACATTTTTCGTTTAACATAATATTATACATTATATACGCTGCTGCAGCACTTACGGATGTACCTATCCACGCTAAGAGGATGATATTATACATAGTCGGGCGACGCGCGTATATCCGGCGCACAGTGATTGGACGAACGCTGAAATGTTTACAGACGGATAGGCGGATCTCATCACCGGATAGCGGCCAAGTCAAGCGCCGTCTCCCAAGATAAACCGTGCAAACATTGGACGGTTACTTACGATTAACATCTTGCCCGCCTCGCACAAAACACACCGTTCGAGTGCTTTCTTTGTGAGCAAAGTTTTTTTTTAATTTCGAATTTTGAAGCGCAGGGAAAAAGGGAAAATCGCAGAGGGGCATACGCTGTTGCCACAACGGTAATTTTTTTTTTGTCATTGACTTTTCAAAACGTATATGACCTCTTTATAATATATGCGCACGACACGATATACTTTATAGGTTCTCGGTCCTTACGCGATTGAAACGGATCTTATAGATTGTGTTCGTTTTTATATTATTAGGTATGATATTAAATAACCAGACACTTGTTTTTTCGCTTATGATTTTTGAGTGATTCAAAGGTAATTTGCTATACATGTGAATTTTACACATGAAACGCAATTTAGTTGTTCACTTTCTTTCCGGTCTACTGAGGAGCATTGTATTTTTCGCCGTATTCGTACGCTGTTGAGAATATTCTTCGCATCGATCGTCAGGAAATGCAAAACATCACATGAAAAGACGATTGAATGTAGCGGCCGCGGTGTCTAAAGAAACTAATATAATATATATATAGCCCTATATATATTCAAGTATCCTTAATAGGTATCGCTGCAGGTGAACAAAAAAATAAGATCAATGACGGTTTTTAAAAGTAGACATATGTGTCCGATACTATTTAGGTCGACCGCAATAGTTAACCAACAAAACGCGACCAAATGTTTCGTATCTGGTTACTGCTAAGACCGGTGAGTGCGGGTGGCGCGGGTATGATATTTACCCACAAAAAAAAATAATAATAATAAAGGTGCAACTGGGGATGAAAAAGGTAATATATATATCTCCATTGATATATAATATTCATTGTCTTGGGACCGAGGGGCGAACCTCTTAAAACGTTTTTTGATTTCGCATGTTTGTTGTGGTGGCGGCGGCGGTGACACACATGTCGCGTGAACGTGTATGATGTGGGGATAGATGCGCCGGCGGCAGTCGACTGACAAACCGGAACCCGTGACGCTCTATCGCGGTCATGTCGTCTTCGAGAAATATTATAAATTGAAAAAACAACCCGAAAGGATATTATAATATATATTACTGCTGTATACGATGTACACCTGAGATCGTATAAACCCGATGGACGGCGAGTTTTATAATTATTATTGGTGATGTTCGTGGGCTATTCGAGTTGTAATTAATTACACGGAGGATATATATGGGTCTTTCACCCTTAAAGACGCGGATATACGGGGAGAGAAATCGAAAATACTAATAATTGTAAAATAAAAACCGTATACGCACAACAATAATATACGTTGTTTATTATATAATGAAAAAGGAACGTGCCATATGCGAGGGCGTACGATAAACGTCGGTTTTTTTTTTCTCTCCCGATGTACATAACACTCATATTATATAAATCGATTGCCGTGGACCGTATCGCTGAGCTGAACTCGAGTCGAATTAACGAAATACGTATACGTACCTATATAATGTACGCACGTACAGCCGTACAGGCCATATGGCACTATCCTGCTGCAACCGTCGCCGACGTCGTCTGCTGTTGCTCCTGCTGCAGGACTAAACGGGACCGTTCTTCTATTTCACAGCTCTGTTATAATATTATTGTTATTTCGCGTATTGTACATATTATAATAATTGTTTTCGAATCGGTCGTCGAAACGTTATCCTCGTTAGCACGCAATATTAAATCATACTAGTGTATTATTACATATTCTTATTTATTCAATAGTCACTATATATACACGTATTATAACCGAATCACGGGCGGAGACTACAATCTGTGGTGGTAGCGGCGGCGGCGGCGTTGAAACAATACCAAATAAGCTGCCGTCGATGTAATCTATAAGCGCGACTTTCTTAATTGTTTGAGCCACGACCCCTCTTTAACGGCGGTGTGTTTGCCGTACCGTTAAGAACTCGCAGATTGCGATCGAACGGTTAATTGATTGCGCACCAACGTGTGACTTCCTTGAGAACCGGCCGAAGTCTGCCGACGAAGGGGAGGGTAGATATCGATCTTGTCGTCCGTATCGGCAGTGGTGTGCGTACATTATTTTCGTAAACGCAAAGACGGCGGAGACGAGTGCCCCGGGGGCCGACGAGGGCCACTTGATTTCGTTAATTCGTTTTTAAACGGCACTTGCAGACAGAATATTTTATTATATACGCGCGATAACGCAGGGCCTTGCACCCCGCTAGATTTGATTTTCGACTGCAAAGACATTCGCGGGGATTTTATAATCTCGATGCACTCGTGACACACAATATATATATATATATAATTGTGCCCTCTAACCCGAGGGCGTTGGAGTGGTCAAAAAAGTAATAATAATAATAATATTATTGCGCGCATAATTCGACGGCTGATTGGTATTTTCGGCTGCAGCGGATATTATTAGAGAGCGCGCGCGCGTGTGAGGGTGGTCTGCGCAACGAGGGTCGACTCAAAATTCGGTTTTTCAAAGATTGGAAAAGCGAACGAAAATCGGTTGCAACATCTGCACTTCATAAGGTGTGTATATAATATATATTATATACAGATACTTCTATCTAGGCTTTTGTGTTTCGCCGCAATATATTGTTCTACAAAAGAAAACACTGACCGCACACGCCCGCGCCACCGGGCCCCCGGGTGGTCATCCGTGTTCGAAAGTAAACAAAAACCGATACCGTATATTATTATTGTTATCGTTGTTATTATAATAATCTTCACGGAAATTTTCGATTAATTCCTCGGCGGAGATCATCGCACCTGCGGCGCGGCTGCTGCTGTCTGTCCGGTACGTCCGTCCGTTTGTTTCGATTGTGTATATCGCGATTATATATACTTACGCGCATTGTCCGTCGTTGTTTTCGCTTTCGTTTCGGCGCAATACGATTTTCGAAAGAAAAGAAAATTCCACCGCTGTCCCAATGCACTGGCGTATAATAATATTATAATGCCGACGATGATAATATACCATTATTATTATGTCGGGTCGCACTAATTTAGTCGGGGAGATTAGGCATGTGAATGCAGCCGTGAAACTTTATACGGGTTTGCAATCGACAAGACACATATAGGAAGGTGTGCGTTTTAATTTTTTAGTGTAATCTGCGAGAGCCGAACACGTTAGGTTGCAAATATAAAATGCAGATATAAGCTAAATTCATCGAAAGTCAATTCTTATTTCACGAATATACCACGTAATACGATTTTTTCTTTTCCTTCGTAACGTTTAGAAGTTCGGCATTATAGCGGTGGGGTTTTAAGGGTTATTTGATGGAAAAACAAATCATAAGTTGAAAAGAAATTGACATCGGAAGTGGTGGTGTTTGAGTATTTATCATTATAATTAATGTATACAGGATAGCTGTGGGCACTAGTTATCCTCAGCTGATAATATAGCCGTAATATACTATACAACAAAAAAAAAATAAATAAAAAAAAAATATATATTTTATTTAAAATAATTATATTAAAATTTGAGTATGTATTCTTGATGTAAGTAGACCGATTTTACAAAAAAAGTCTCAAAATAAAAAAACATATCAAACGATATTATTTTATTTTGTATTTGGTGAAATATTCTTGTGGTGCGTGTTGAAATAATATTATCGTCGTTTTGTGTATTATTCGGACATCAATACGATGTCATGCGACATAATATTATACACCTGAGTATCGACTTCCAAGTTCAAGTAAACAGTACCTTCCTATGCTATCGACGAATATACTCGAGGATAGACGTCAGTCTGTCCGAAAAAGTATAGCAGCTCGTATTTCAAATTAGTAAATGATTTGTGTGTCGTAATTTTAAACTTAGGTATATGCTAAAATCGTTATTATATTATTATTTTTTTTTTTATTGATCAAATATTCATATTATTTCGGACCAATTGAAATATTTTGAAGGCCGTCGCAAATATGTGTATTTATTTGTACACACATACCACAGTCTCGTAGAGTAAAACTGTCGTTTAAAAAATTCATGCGCGACTCGGTATATTATATTATGTTTAGAAATATGCACCACAAAACGGTGAAGGCTAAAGTCGATTAAAACGCATGCGACAAAAACGGGCACGGAGATTCTTACCACGACGCTGTTTAATGTATAACAATATTATATTATGATTATATACAGAGTTTTGGTTGTCGCGTCATCGGCAGTCGGCAAGCATCGGTTTTCGAAACTCTGCTGCGCTGGGTGTAATCAACGCGAAGAATATTAATGTGAATTCTTTTGTCCGTGTACATATTAATGACAAAGCTTTTAACCTGGAGCCGCGAGTACGGGCTGGAGAAATTACAAATTGTTTTAATTTCGTACTTTTTATGAGAGTATAATATAATATATATATATATTATATAGTATATTCAGTCGTGGTGTTGTGCCTTCTCCTCCTATATATATATATACTCGCGTATCGGAATATTCAGTATTCTCTCTTCTTAAACGCATATTATTGTGCATATTCTCGTGTTTGTTTGTACAAAGTGAAAAAAAAATAATTTCAAGAATAATAATTTACGTTCCGTTTTGTTTTTTTTTTTAAATTTTTTTTTGCGCTTCGCCGCTACGATTAAGTCCCGAGAATATTATTACTTCTAATGAACCGGCAGCGGCGACGGCGGCCGCGCTTATGTAGAACGCGAAAGGATTGCATCTAACGTTTAAATATGGATCGCGTGAGCGTTTATACAAGGGTTGTCAGTGTGTATACATATATATGTATATATGTGCCATCTAGACGGATACGCGGTGAGAGAGAGAAAGAGGAAAAGACAAAGGAACTTGTCGGGAATTTTTTTTCACCGCAGATGAGTTTAAGTGTTCTGTCATTTAAATTCGCAAAGGCGCGCATAGAAACGAGATGCCGTCAGAAGGAAAACAATATAATAATATCCTATACGCGTGTACCAGCTATGTCGACGTGAAATATTCAAATATACACGATATATATTATATGCACACAGTATAGACTCGGCTCAATCCTTTCCCCTGCTCTTCTCCTCCTACCAGTCCAGTTTCCGGGCACATCAATAGCGTTATAATAATAACAATAATAATAATAAAAGTTTGCGTATAGGTAGGCACGAAACTCTTCCACAGCGGGCACATTCTTTTAATTTCTTTTTTACATTATTTGTTTAATATAGCTTATACGTTTTACTGCGGATAAGAAGTTATATAATTAGTATATTACATTATCATCGAGTGGTGCGCCGTATATTCGGTGTTTATATCATATACTGCATATATAGGAGGCCACTCGTTTATTTCGTTTACCTAGGTACATTATATTATTATGGTTTGTCGGTGTCATTATCGCGTTTCCTGTGACGGACTGTCAAACGAAACGGGATGGGAAATTAATTACGGGGTGTATCTTGATGGAATATTATTGTTGTTTTATAACCACGTTCAATGATACAACCGGAACCGCGTCTTCTTATGGTCTGTTGGCCACTCGTGATACTCGCTCGTCAGCGTGTGTGTATTACGAAGTCCTGTTGTCGCCTATACGGTGGTGTGTGTGTGTGTCTTGTGCCCGACGCGTGTCCCGCCGGAAATTAAAACGTGTAATTTCGTAGTCGTAAACGTCCGTCGCGCGTGCGCCCGACGATCGACGAGATATTACGGGGCCGAGGCACAAGCCGCAGTCATGTAAAAAATTGCTTTCCAACAGGGTGGTATAGACCGATGAATGCCGAATTACACGGTGTACTCTAATGACTTGGAGTATCGGCGGCCGTCTGCGCATGCATTGCGATGGGTCGGGTCAGGGATAGACGCATTTCATCGCGTTCTCGTAAATGTAAATAACAAAACACAATAACGACAACAATATGCGTTTCTATATATCGGCTGGTAGGAATAATAATAACAAAATAATATATTAAATGTGTACAGCCCGTTCGGCGGCGGTCACTCGGTAAACGACGGTTTCCGAGCCGCCCGAGGCAACAATTAGTCGGCGCGGCGTAGGTACATCGTCTCGCGGATATTATTGAAGAGGGTCGTTATATTATATTATTGCGCGACGCGCCAAAGACGGAGAGCAAAATTGTTTGATCTGTAGCCGACCGCCGGAGTCCCATTGTTATTTGTTTATTAATTACGTCGTCTTCTTTTCATTTATATGATGTGCTCGTAGAATATAATATAATGTATAACAATAATTACGTTTATTCAACTCTGGTGCAAATAAGTAAAAATTGAGAGGCGGCGGTAAACTCGGTTCGACAACTGAAGCGTGCGTGTGTGTATGTTTTTTTTTGCACCGCGTTTTGTCGTTTGCGCGCGTCATATTGTGTTTTCATTAGAATTTAATATGAACGAGGGGTTAATATAATTTGTGTCCCGAGCGGAAGAAACCACGACCGAGACCGTTTTGCGAAGGTTTATCAAGAGCAATTCTCTCGTTTATGTACCTACGAAATGTGATTCGATGATAAACGTTCTCTCGTATTCGGTATACCTCTATAAAAACCTACGTGGTTGAAGCCTTTTACCAAATATATATAAACAAATTTATGTATATATTAAGATATAGGTAAGTATAATATTATGATAGTCTGATAGAAACCGATGATCGTGGAAATCGCACAATCAGTCGAGCCAGCAAAAAAAGACATTTGAAATGGTGGGGCCCGGGAGTCGACTCTTTGCCGACGTACCTACATAATATAACATAAATATATTATATTATATTATGTTTGCAGGCGAGGGGACGGCAAGCGAAATGTATAATTACGCGCGCGCTGCACGCCGTGAAATCCAATCTTGAATAGAAAAACAAGCCGCGTGTTCTGGACGAAATAAAATGTATAAGACCCCTCCCCGCACGTATATTTTCATTGTACTTAAGCAGATCGTAAATGTACACACATACGCGGGGAATAATGCTGCTGCAGAGTCTAGCCACCGCTGCCCTTTTTGTTTGTAGCCACCTATATATATACGCATCTAGAAAACCGTTAAAAGGTCTTTGTTTGCTTCGGGTTAGGGGACCATACGGTTCTATTTTCGCTCCCTCCTCGCTCTCCCTCTTCGATCTGAACCGGTTGTTCGGCAAAAGATATACTATCCACGTGCCTTACGCGTGCCCCCAAAACTCACCCCCTGTGACGTCAAATCTTTTTTTCCTCTCTCTGTCTCTCGAAAACACCCGGTCGGTCTTGCAGTGACGTCATTTTGAAACGGGTGCCGTGTGGTCTGCAGGTCACCATAGGATTTCGGAATTATTATTATATTATTATCAGCAAACATTGTTGTGCGCACAAACACACACTGTATACAAAAATAGGTATAGCTGCTTCAATTCTTTTTCGCGTGCGCACGCTCCCTTTGCCTCGCCTCTTTATATTATAATTGTGTATACGACTCGGTCGATTTCTGCAGTGCACCCGGCACCGCAACCCTTTTACTATATTGTATACTTGGGATATTTGCTAGAAAATTACCGCGGCGACCGGTGTGCGTTTGAGGAGACAGAGGGGCATGACGACGAATCGTGTACGCAAGCTGCAGCGCACCGCCAACAACCAGGTGGTTTTAGTTTTTTCCGAGGGTGGGCACGTGGACGCGCGCGTTGTGTGTAAAGGTGCCAATCCCGAACTTGTAGGGAGTTTCGCCACCATCTGCTGTCTATCTGTCTAATCGGAACTGTCCGTTGACTCGCCGCCACACAGCAGCAGCCGTCGTAAATCTTATCCTTTCGTCCCGCGACGGCCAGAGTAATATTTTTCAGTCATTATTATTAACCTAATAAGTAATAGTGCGTGGTATCACCATGAAATCCTAGACGGAAAACGAAGATTCGATGACTATTCGAAAATCGCATTAGGCTTATTGTGACGTGAATAAGCGAAGATAAATTGTGATACTTTTTTTTAATCGAGTTTACATATTATATGAATAACTGTCGATGGGCGTAGATCGTTGTAATATGTCTTTATACATAATATTATAATATAATAATGTCACAACGTGTTTAGATTAAAGTATGTAGATTTTACGACGGATTAATCGGCGTCAGAAAAAAAATCGGATGCCGTCGTAAAGGGGGAAAATATAGAGTAGGTCGTCTTGAACTAAGAGGGAGGACAAAAATCGTCAAGACTGCTATTTAACAATATAATAAATAATAATGACGTCACGAACGTTCCTTCGACTACGTCAAAACCGGTCTGCACAGCTGGTCTGTTTCTTAATGCACCGAATCGCGTTCTTTCTCCATTCATGGTGCACAGCACACACGTACACATATGTTTTTACTACTATGCAATAACAATATGTAAGTGTAAGAGTAGGGATCTTGGGAGGAAACTCAAGGTCGTCACGTGGCACGGTGCGCCCTGACTGCATTCATTCTGTTTACACGACGAGTACGGCGACGACGACGACGACGACGGTGTACCTACATCTATTCAATAAGGTGTAGAGGCGCCGGAACGGTTTTTGAACCAAGGGCGCGGGTAGAACCTTTTGTTTTCTCGATACCTGCGGGCTCCGATGCAAAGGCAACCTGATTTCTTTTACGAGCTATAAGCGCGCAAGAAAATTAGAAACTAAATATTACGATAAAATACCTATATGTTTGGGTACTTAACTTGACTCTACGCCACATCCAGACTGCAAAAAATAAACGATTTTTAAATAATTATTTTAGTAATAAAATTAAATAGGTAATTATTTTTTTAACTGAAAGTCAATATGAATGTAAAACATTTTGTTTTTTTTATAATTATAATTTCTTATCGTTAATAAACTATTTGATTTAAAATAAATATTATAAACTAATGGAGGTACAACACAATATTAAAATAAATAATAATTATATATTATATAAATACATCACACATAATATGAGTATATGACATATTATAATAACAATATATCAAAATTGAAAATTAAGAACTATTAGATCGATAGGTAAAACGAATAACGATACATGCAAAGTAATTTTAAAATCTATGACCACATTTTTTTCCGCCAACAAATGTTTACTAATATTTTATCCATTATTTTATTGACCTAGTATTCTTGCTAAATTTGTAATTTATAATAAATTTTTCCATTTATCACACAGTTTAGTTAATTAATTTTATATTGTACAGGTTATTCTGTAAAGAATCTCTATTGATGATTGCACGTAGATTTTTTTAATAAAAAATATAAAAACTATTTTAAAACTGAATTGTTTTCCCACAAATTATTGAGGTAACTCAGCAATAGAGATTCGTTACAGTTTACAGAATAACCTATATAATTTAAAATTACTTAATCAAACTGTATTAAAACCTATTCGTAAACGTTTTTTTACTCAATCGTACCTAAATATCTTATTATTTGTTCATTTGTTCATGCACACATCTTGTCTGGGTCGCTTCGAAGGTTGGTGGATGCGGTTTATTCTCGTTTTCGAAGAAATGGTCTCCGTTTTTCAGTATTTGTTCTGTCTGCATAATATATAATATATAATATTGAGACGTCTCCTTGGGACCCCGGACTGTCGTATTAACGACCGCCTCCCTTGTACATTGCAGTAAAACATATTATCACACGTATATTCGCGGACACCGCGCTACCTCTTTATATATATATATACATTACATTATATTGTTATATCGGGCGACGGACATGTAAGCACGATACATGATTCATATATGAGTATGTGAGTGGGCGCGTATCGTGTACCTATGCGGAGTGTGTGTTTGTGTTTGTATAACGTCCGCGTGCGGATTCTTCTCGTATATAATATGTAAGGTTCCATAATATGTACGTTGTCGTAATGCCATTATAATCCTCGACGATTTATTGCGGTCTATCAATATACGTGTTATACCTTATACCTGCCTCGGCAGTTATTGCATACTATATATAGGCGCGCACTCGTATACGCTTTATTGTATCACTGTGCTCGTCAGCCAAAACATAAATGTAAAGACACGTTTTTTTTTCTTTCGCCTGTGCCTTTACTATTATTGTTATTATTATTATTGTTATTTTATATTGTCGTCCCGTGTCCGTAACAAGCGTTTAACAAGCGATCCGCACAATGGCGAACGCGCGCGTACCATCGAGCGGACGACAAACGCGGGTGCTAAAATAAATTACGCGATCGTGATAAATGCCGCCCCGACGACGGGGACGTTTCTTTTTTTTATTTTATTATTATTTAAAGAATTCGGCCGAATGGCTCAGCACGTGCGCTTTGTGGCCGCACATAAGTATTATGTATACGTTCGCCGCCGGCGATTATTGTCGCGTTGTACATGTATAGGTATTATTGCGCGTAACATGTATATGCTATAAACACCCAAGACTCGCGTTTATTATATTATATTATTATACTTGGACTTGTTCGCCGACTTGTCGTCAAACAGGCGTTACCGGTCACTCCTGTGCGCGCTCGCGGGTAATAACAACAACTCGCACCCCCAATAGAGTTATTTACCCGACCGGCAGACGCATATTATGTTATTTGTTCACGAGTTTTTCCGGATGTCTTTAGAAAAACCTAATGCGTACTTCTGGATAAATCCATAAACGTCCTCGTGACTATTTCAATGGAAGCCAATAAATTTACTCAGGCGACGTGTTCGCCGAAAAAGTTACGTCTTATATTATTATATAGCTGTGACGATACAATTAATCGCAATGCCGCCAAGTGGTTTTTCGAAAATAACCGATTTTCGGCAAGTATTTTCAAACGATGTTTTTGTGTTGGGCAAATCACGTATGTGATACATATAAATATTACGATATTGTTTACGGAAGGACGTCGAAGGCCTGCTAATAAATCACTCTACGAAATGATATGTAGTATAACGATTTTGCCGATATCAATCTGTATCGAGTATTGTTCGTAGTATAATAATAATATATCATATAGGTACATATAATATTATTATAGGTACACCTACGTCGTAGCACTGCAAACGGAAATACGGTCCGGTAGTTGTTTTCCGTAAAATTCTCAAATCTGTAATCGGAATAAGTAAATTCGCATACCATCAAACACGACTCTGCGATTGCGTGACGTGATAACACAACAAATAGTATTATTTGTCTCTTCGGTCGATCGCCGTAATTACAATAATATAATACAAAAAAAAAATAATTCGCATCACACAGGTAGGTACACACGCGATAACTATATCTCTGCAGTAGCTGTGATCTCGATTTTCAATTCCTTTTTCGTGCTGTAAAAAACCGCACGAACATCACACGTGGCGTCGACTTCACGCATAGTTGCAGGTAATTGATTTCGTAATAATGATAATATAATCGATGGCCACCGTAGATTATTATGTACATTACACACATTGCACACATTGGATTATAACAAATACCTCGTTGTACATTTTTATTATCAAGTCTGTTGGTTTATTGTTAACTCCTAGCCGTCGCTGAACCATTGCAGCCGCGTGTGTGTGTGTGCTCGCGCGCTCGCTAGATGGTATTATAATTAGCCTACAGGAACTGATGAATATAATAAGGACACGCAGCCGGAGGTGTGTTTCCGTTTCGGTACCGCATCCGTGTATAATCGGTATATTACGTCGGAGAGAGAAAAAAATATATAATAAAAAAGATCGTGCGGTACTTTTCAGTATATAATAAATATACGTACATTATACGTATATGCATAGATTGTGGCGCGGAAGGGGTCTGGCGGAGACGCGAAGTTCGGAGGCGGCGGCGACGGGGCCGGGCCCGATGATTACGCGTGTGGTCAGCGGTCCTTGAATCCTTTGCGCGGTTTCCGGTGCGGACACAAAAAACGGAAGTAGAAAACGCTGGCCTGAGTAAATAGTGCTGTGTATATAATATATATAGTAGTGTCGTCTGATTGGCAGAGCGACACAATCGGCAAGCACACACACACGAGCGATTGCGGAAAGAATTTCAGGAAACCCGAGGTCATGTCCGCCTATATATATGCCACTCGATTGAAAAGTTCCTCGTGTGCCTTACCTGTGGCAGCCCCGGTCGTGTACTATATACGAATAGACCGAGCCCCATTGTTCGTTCGTTAGAAAACCAGCTCGTGTAGTTATAGGACGGTGACGACATTTGTTTAAAAGAAACAAGTGACACTTATTAACGACCGCCGTCGCCGCTGCCACGTATAATTACTCGTTTAATTACGGGAATTGACACGTAGCAGCGCATTGTAAAAAAAAAATAATAATAATATTTATAATAACAATAAATAGATAAATATAACGAAAAGGGAAAAATCGACATTATTAGCTATATGCATATATATTATATATATACGTAAAGGCGTTCGACAAAGTTGCTGTGGGAAACAAGTATACGATATTATTTGTCTCCTTCGCATACAGGTTAGGTATAAACGATATTTTACTATAAGTATATGTACCTATTGATCTTACGCGAGAATTTCTGAAGACACTCTTTCTCACGTTTTGTATAGGGATATATTATACAGTAGTCCATTTATACTTATGTATACGGTCTTGCAAGGATTCTCTTTATGCGAATATTATTTTTTCTTTGTGTGGAAGCTGACAATTCAATACGCGCATGTCGTAGTCTCGTCGGCCGGTGTTTGTTGGATCTGGACGTGGCCAAATCGTCGATCGGAAGCGTCGATATACATACCTACACGCGTATTATAATAATATATATATATATTATATTGTTATCGCTGTTCGTGGGTGGAGTGCGAGTGCCTTTTCAGCAGTGCGTTTTGTTCGCTAAACCCTTTTCGCGTGCACCCGTTCTGGCCTGAAACCGGAGCAGATGTGTCACCCCGACACTTGCAGATGTCTTGAAGACACCTCGTCGGGCTGCAAACAACATCTTATATAGCACCCGCAAAATCGATATCGAGGCAAAACAGAATAAAAGGGTTTTTAAGCACATCCATATATATATATATATATATATATGGTGACGGGTAGACCGCTTTTCGGGTCGTTGTACCCGTATTATTTTCCACAGGTCATTATATTGTGAATGTGTGTGTTCGACGACGTCGACGACGGCGACGACGGCGAAGTGTAGGTACGGGATATTGTTTTTTGACCCACGGGGGTGCCTCCGAAGAAAGGGTGTGTGCGATATTCGTATATACGTAAAATAATAATATATTATATGTGTGTGTATATATGTACGAGTATAGTCCGCATCTGCCTTTCCGAACGCAGCAGATGTCTTTTATAGAAACCGGCACACGCGCGTCATGATGGTATTTTTTCTACATAATATAATGATACGTGCGCGTCTATACCAATGTAATATACATACCGCACACCACCGTATAACCGGTAATTACTCTTCATATAACACCTTTACGTTTTCGTTTATTGAAAGCGGCCCGGCGCCCAAAAGCGTTCTGTAGATATTCTATATCGCCGCGAAGGTATAGAATATTCGACGGTACCCTATATATTAAGTTATATTTTAAATAGGAGACCACCAACGCAACGATCGATTTTAAACAAATGATAATATTATACCAATAAGACGCGTTAAGTAGCTTTGTGCGCGAAACGTTTGATAAATTTTATCTTCTCTGGATCGCGGCGGTGGGTTACACGAAACTTATTGTCCCGTAAAATCGCCGTGGACGACGGCGCGTCTCCGCCGGTTAGCTGTATAACAACATGATATATACCATATACATGCGTAGATGGTTACAGCGGGGAGCACTAACGCCGCACAATAGCGATCCATCATGCGAAGCTCGAGTGTCCGACATTGATCTACTTTGATATAGTTTTTTATTTTTAAGTTTATCGGTCTCGCAGATGCGCGCGCGAGCGCGTTATTGTTCGCGTGAATACTCGCCGCTCAATGGTCGCGTGTCGGTCGGGGAAAAAAAAAATGAGATCGAATCAAGTTTAAGGGCAGATGTCTGCTGGGCCGCCACCATCGCCGACGGCTGCTGCTGGTATATATAAGGGATGTAAGTTAGTAGGGCATGACGTCACCCCTAGTGCAGCAGCATATAAACGCGGACGCGGCGACGTCAGACAAATAATAGTAAAATAAAAACGAAAAAAAAAAGAAAGGCTATATTCGGCGGGGTCCTTAATGAAACGGCTCGCGTAAGGGGTGTGCGGTGCGGAAAGCCCCGCCGAGAGTTGTATGTACGTATATAATATACAGGCGAACTAGTCGTGGCGCGCGTCACACACAAAAGAACCCAACACAATATTTCTTCTCCCTCGTCCCGTGATTTGGGGAGGGTTCCCGAAAACTGGTCTCGTCACCCTCCTCCCCGTCCTCCAAGATGGAAATTTGCAACTTTTAAGCGTTCGAATATGCGTGTTGGGGTCCGTCTGTCGACTTGTATATATTATACATATATATATACATATATATAAATAGGAGCGCATTCAAGAGTTGCAGCTGCCCCGACGTGCGTGTGTCATTCCCCCCAAACGCGTATACTATATATTTACTACTATACTAATACTTTACTACTAATAATACTACTACTACAAACTTACTACATTTCTGCGGCACTCATTGCAAAAAAACCATAATATTCGTTTACGCGGGGTATAGATACTATTATATTATATATTATATTTATTGTTATAAATATAATATATATATTTTAAACGCGAAGACATCGACTCTCCGAAATCCAGGAGACGTGGATTTTTGAGGTGGTAAGAGCGGTTGGAAACTCGTACTTTTCACAGTCTCCACGGTATAGACTTTTCGTCTACTGCGAATACGCTTTTCAATTAGTTATTATTACATATTAGACACTCATTTAATATATTATGTATAATATATATTGACCGGCATACATGATGACATTTAATCGGTGGCGTGACGACTGCAGTTTTGTAATATTCATTATCTGGGTAAAACGTTTTTAATTTTTAGTGCTTGCCCAACACTCTACGAAATTTATACTATGTAATTTAATACGTTCCATATATTTTAATACTTAGGTATTTAACGACCCAACTTTCTCATCATAATGAGCACAATTCTAAATTGTCATCAGGATATTTTAAGAGATTTCAACTCGATTTTTCTCCTAAAAATGCTATGACATTAGGCGATCCTACCGGCGCTCGAAAATACGACAATATTATAGTGACGCCGGGTTAGTGCAGTAACTCGTTTTAATGTATATAATATTACATGTACACTGTACATTCAGCTGGATATGCCGGTGAAGGAAATCAGAGTCGGGTGAGACGACCCGACGGAGAGGACAGAGCGTTAAACGAAAGTTTCCGTGTTCTGTGATTGATTGTTTCAACGCGCCGAGCGTTTATCACCGTACGCATATTAATATAATAATAATAATAATAATAATAATAACAACTACGTACGTATATTTAAGAACGGTTAACAGAGCTCGCGCGCGCCCGCGTAATGAGGAAATGACAAGGAAACGGCGTACGTATATATGGTGGCGACCCCGAGTCGGGGGCCTGTGTGATATCGCTTAGACCTGCTCTCTATGTATATACCTATATATGTATTTGACGACGATAGTAATAATCGAAAATAATATGCGTGCGTGTGTATATGGGAAAAAGATGAGGACCGGACAGAGCTAGTTGACAACCGCGGTGACAAAAACTATACGGCGCGCGCGACTTGCAAGCGCACATAATAATAATATTTTATTAGCATATATTATTACATGTTGACGACACGTCGCAGTGTTATATGCAGGCTACGTCTCTGTGTGTGTGGTTTATTGTAGAGAAACGAAAACGACAGACGCACAGCACACTGCACGTATACATTTAGGCGATATTATATGTGTCGATCGCCACTGCGGTTTGCGGGGGAGACGGACCATCGCTATGATCGTCGTTTAGCGGAAGTAGGTATATATTATTAACATAAAACATTATCATAATTCATAGCATAATATTACCCTTTTCTAACCTAACCACCATCCGACTTGTGTCTTGTGTAATACTAGGGTAAATAATATAGGGGAAGTAGATACCCCTATACACACACCGATAGATCGCGATCAGTCCCTAAATATTTACATCAATTAATTGTTTCGGCGTTTTACAATTGAGTTATTTTATCAACTTGTGTGCCTAAATCCGTATAAACAGCTTATTAGTTTTAAATATTATTCCTATGCATCGTGTAATTATTGTCGTTGCAATATGACAATATATATTATAATATTATATTATTTAATAATAAATTTCCTCTGCAGGCGATGGAAATCAATCCTTCACTTTTGCAACGTAAAACTTATATTTATTATTGAAACGTGAGGTAAGTTCTTTAGATAACTGCTTCTGAAATTCTAACCAACGATTTGCGTGATATTTTTTAAACGCATAATAATAAAGTCGTGTTGTTATAGATTTCGAAATTATGTAATACAGCAGCTATGCAGTGTATTCATTATAAATCTCTCCAGTCTGTGCTATGGTATATATTTAGAATACATCATGAACAATAATGATTTATTATCGATACCGATCGATAGAGAATTTATACGAGTTTTTCGTTGAACGTTATTGGATTATTTTTCACCCCTGAGATATGAAAAAAAAACGTGTACTCCGAGGCTGATCGTGCGGGGCGTGTACTACTTACATTATTTCATAAACGAAATCTTTACACCCCTGGGGAAAAAATGTATATGTTATAATAATAATAATAATAATAATAGTAATACGACGGGAAAAAAAGAAAAACAATATGACGTTCCAAAGTTTGCACCACCGCCATCACCATCACCACCACTACTACTACACCGATACACTGCACTTTGAATAGTATTTACTGACCTGCCTTAACTGGGTGAACATTTCATAATATACGCGTGATCGTTTCTGACAAAAGTTTTTCCCGCCCGTCTTCAGTCCATCGCCAGCCCCGTGGATGGACTTCGAGGAGCGGGTGACGAACAAAAAAATTGTTTTATACGTATTTCATATTTTCTTTCTTTATACCGTATATATATTTGTATGCATATATACATTTTTTAAAAAAAAAATCACTAAAACGCGACGCAAACGACAACGGCGGCGAGATTGGTAGTGGTGGTGGTGGTGGTGGGTTGAGGGGTGGGGGTTGAGGAGAGGGCAAAAGTCCACGAGAAGTAAGACATTACACGGGTAGTTTTCCGTCTCCGTTGCGCGCACGCAAGTACTTATAATCAACGGGGTGAATCGAAAAGAGGGCGAAAAACAAGTTCAAGAAGAGAGGACGAGGATGGAATAAAAAAAAAACTAAAAAAAAAAAAACCAGAGCCTCTTTTTATAATTACAACACAACCCCTTCTTTTCCTTTGACTTGTGCTTCGCATTCTCGTCGTCGTCGTAGCCGTCGTCATCGTCATTAATCCGCAATTCATACACCGTTCCGTTTCTTAAGGCCGTGGTGTAATAATTATCCGGCATTAATATTACACTATATTATATTATACTGCAGCAGCGCGTGGCTGTTGTCGGAGAAAAAAATTATAATTTCAAAAAAATAATCAACTTCATAATATATCGTCGTAATGATAATATTCATACCTTGCGCTGCAGGCTCTCTCAAACGAACCATCTCGTCACCACCGCCTCCGTCGATGGGATTTCGATAAATCCTCTTTCGTCCGACGTTAATTTTAAAATATTTATTAAAACACATGTCGATTGTTCTATCGTCGCTCTCACAACTGTTATTCTTAAATTATTTCATTAACCAATTTGACTAATTGCATTTTCATGTTATAACATACAATATATAATATTCCCTGGCGCTGCTTAGGTGCATATTATACTATTAGTATTTTATAACGTTTAAATATATCATAATTCATAACTGACCACTAATGACGTAACAATCTTGAAATTGTTATTTTTTGTGTAAAAACTTAAAACAGTTATTCGGTCAATCATTTTTATTCTACTATTCCAAATTACAAAATGAAACGCGTGGGTACTCTTATATTCCGACCACAAAACGACTAAAATGTTACCGGTCGTAAACTTACGACAGTTCCATACGGTGGCGATGTCAATTGTTGTAAAGGAGTTTGTCGATCTATTTGCACGTCTATCCACCACCGTTTGTATAAAATATACGATAATTAGTAGCAGACGTAGAACGCGTTTACGTCATCCTTATTCCAGTGGTGGCCTGGCTATCGTTTAATATATTTATAACGACAATAAATGAAAAATGTAACCAAATAAAACTTTTGCTCGGCATATAAACCGTCGTATCTATACGTTTATACACACAATATATATATATAACGATAGTACACTGGTCGACTTAAAGGAAGCGTGGAATATCAATTTACTCATTCCCACATCAGTTAAAAACAATGCTATTGATCTTACACGCATTAGACGGTTTTTTTAGGACCGCTCCAAGCGCGTTAATTGAGTGGTCACAACAAGTAGCAGTGTAGTACACGTATAATATTATACAGTAGTCGGTATATATTTTGGTGTCATAGTGCGGTGGTTTATATATTAATAATAGTATTTATGCATAATATACGCGCCTACTAAAATAAACTGTTTAACGTTTTCTCACACTGTTGGCTCTCTTGACCAGGTTGGTCGGTGCAAACCACTATTACCTATATTATAATATCGTATTAGAATAATACACGAGAAAATAAGTGGTAATTTTAGTATTTTAATTTTTTCACGTTGCCGTGGGACGACTACGATGACATGTGTGTGTATACTACAACGGTTATCCGTCGTTGCCATGGACACACATGCGCACACTGTGAGAATTCGGTTTTAAAAATACGTTTCGTTGTTCTGTTGTTATCCAGAATCCAATCTAATAAGAGTCCTACCAATAAGGCACCCCGCCCCCGACAGAGTAACGAATTCTAATTTATTTGCGTGAATATATTTTTACTGTGGTATATAATATATATAGGATATTATTACGCGTCGCGTCCGTCTCCACTGTCAATTATCTACTTCCTTCCTGGTCGGAATATATACACGCAGCCATATGTTACCTGTGTGGACCAAACTCTCCCTTATCGACAGACCGTATCGGTCCATGTCCGTGTGTGTGTGTGTTTGGTCATTGACTACGACCGGAACTTTCCGGACAAAAGAGTATTGCGCGTGGAGTAATTTCAGTCGTGTGTTTTTATTTTTCACCCGAACAATAAACATTGAAAAAATTAATAAATAAATGAAACGAAAAAAAATAAATAAAAAGGTAAGGCTCTGTCGTAACAACGCAAAGTTTGTGAATTATCCCTTGAAGCATGAATATACACACACACATATATAGGTATATATAACATAATACACGACGCAAAGGGCAATACCACCGACCATTGTGCATATTATTATATTTTTATAAAAATAAATAAAATATTATATGTACATAATATAGACAAGATAATCATCAAAGCGCTCTCCACGCGCGTATATACAATGTACATCAGGTATCGAATAGAAGGTATATAATATTATTATCGTTATTGTGGTTCTTGGTCGTTTTTTGTTTTATTATTGTTATACGGTCGTTTATATATGTTATATTCCGAGCCATTCCCTCCGACCACGACGATGATGGTCAGGTCGGAGTGCATGCGCGCGGGCGAGAGGAGAGCAACAGTTGCATTTTAATTAATACACCATGATTCAGCAACAGCAGCAAACCGCGGCCAGCATCGCAGGATATGTGCGCCTGTGATAAATAAATATATATTTCGTGGGGGCTCATTCGCAAGATGTGCAAATAGGCTCAAAGCGCGTATATACGATAGTGTTGTATTGATCATATCGATAAAACGTGTGGTCGGTCTGTGATGTGAGGACGTCTGTTGTAACGGAAGACAATAGAAGTCGATTGATCGCCAATAAATGATAAAAAAAAAAAATCGAAAATTGAATGTTTACAAAAGATACGACCCGCGCGGTGTACCGGTGTAACGGGTTTAATGATTTGGCAAAAAAAAAAATCGATCCTCGCTATAAGACCCTTTTGCGTCTCACATGACTACGTCTCCTGCAACACTCTGCAAATCGCCGTTATGTTGTGTTTTATACAATAATTATATTTTATACGTATATAGTGTTTAATGTTATTGCGCGCGCGGTCCGCGACGAGGGACGGTATAAACGGTCGGCGGCGCGAAAGACCCATTATACACGTCAATAATAAAACGGTCTCGCGGGTACCATAAAAAAAAAAATAAACAATCATCTCTGAAATGTCGTCTGTCGGAGCACGCGTCGTCTTGCTGCAGTGCTCAATGGTTTAACCATTCATCATCTTCGAGTTATTAAATCGTTGAGCGGTTGTATAGGTATAATATACAGGCCACGCGCGGTCATGAATAAAAAAATCGTATTCAGACGATACTCTCTGGGTACGTGTAAATAGATTTTCGAACGAGCTGCACATATTATCACTATGGTGTATTATGCGAATACCTATGGCGTAAATAAAAAATTCGCAAACTTACGTCGAATTAAAACCGGACGAGAGTCGTTTCATGCGCGAGTGGTGGGATTTTTGCTTTTTTAATTTTACGTTAATTGGTTAGGTATACGTTTTTTATTTTTTTTTTTTTATTACTCGCAGATCCGTGCACATGCAAAATCAATCGGATATTTATTATTATTATTATTTGTATTATATCACTATACGCACACACACACGTATATTTATTATATTTTTGCGTGCGGTAGTGATGGTGTCGTGTTCAATTAGAACCGAGAACGAGTGCTCTTGCGAGAGGTTAAGTCGACGCTGGTGGGTGTGTGGACGCGTATATATACGTTTTTAGAACCCTTTCCCCTTCTCTCGTCGTGCCCGCCCCTCTGCCTGTACACGTACACCCGACATATAAATGCATATATATATACGTGTATGTGTGTACGTGTTGGCATAGTTGTTCATTAAAAACTGCGAAAGAGCCGCAGAAAAAATAAAAGAAAGTGGACAAAAGTCTTTAAGAGCGAATTTGTACGGCCCTTTTATTGCACTCGGTGCACGCCGTATATATGTATGTATATAATATACACCCCGCTTGCACTGCACTGCACTGCACCGTCCCGTGCTACAAAATATTTATACTCGCACACGATTGTGTGTTATACGAGTGAGGGCGTGTGCGCGCAAATAATTAATAATCATTTTTTAATTAACCCTTTTCCCGATCCGCCGTCGATCGGCAGTCGAAAGTCGCGCGCTCGCGATTCCCCCGCACCAGCGCCCTATCTGTATAAATAAGCATGATATAATATTATATACAATATAGCTATGCATATGTAACGCCGTAATATCATAATGTTCCCGGAATTTATAACTTATTTTTTTTTAAAACAATTTAAACTTAAATATATACTTAATCTCATTCGGAGTTTCGTCTTTAGTACCTTTGTTAATTGTTTAGATTTTTTTAGGAGGTACCTACCCCAACAATTTAGTAACTTTTGCAGGAAACATCTTTGATAGCCCTCTTTTGAAATGACCCGAAGACTGGAGAGTATTAGCTTTACATGAGTGATTTTTGCACCACGTGTCACACATCGTTTGCAGTTCGGCACTTTCCTCCGATTTCAGGGAATTTTGCACCTTGTGACTTTTGGTTATTTCTGAACTTAACATTTAGCATCAAAGGTTTTATACTAATATAACTATCAAAGACATCCTATACATATTATATACTCTCAGTGCCATTTCAAAAGAGGATTATCAATACGATCGTCGACGGTCGATATACTTCTCGAAAGAGTGTAAGTCTAGATTAAATTTTACATAAAAACCAAATTTAACCAAGTTTTTTGTAACTTCTACGTATGTATATGAAGTGCTCGGTTACGCTCGCACTCGGGCCGAATTAGGACCTTAAGCAATCATATTATGTCATGAGCGTTTACAAGAAAACGGTGAGCTTAAGTCGTAACGGAAATAATACACAGGTCTTGTGTAAATTGAAATGCGTGTACTATATAAGAGTACCGCTCGCGTCGGACGGGGAAGAGGCGAAGAAGAAAAAAAAACGATCGTTTCGCAATGTACCTACTTGTATTAAAGTATTACATGTGCCGTGAATACCTACGTCAAAAGAGCGCCCGCAGAAAAACCGGAGAGAAACGACCGTTAGAAGGGTGCGCGCCCCTATGTGTGTGTGTGTGTGTGTGTGAAATGCGTGTGTGTGATATGTGTGTACGTGTGTATGAGTGTGTGTGTGTGTGTGTGTGTGCCTCGCGCGTCTTGAAGATATTACTATTATTATTGTTGTCGTCGTTATTGGGGTTGGAGGGGGGGCGAACGGTCGTTGCCGAAAAGACATATTTCTCTATTGTGCTCGCCCGGAACAACCCTCGGTGACTTCCTCGCCAAGACGCGCGGCGTTGAAAGAAAAAAAAAAAACCGTTATTATATTCATACATAGGTTCGCGCGGTCTTGGCGCGTACGACACAGTTTTTTCCCACGAGCCCGCAAAGGCACCACCTGGTCGGGGTCGCGCGGCGGCCGTCCCCGTTTCTTATGCGGGTATTTTTTTTTTTAGCTTTTGCTTCTTGGCGTTCGTCTTTTGCCCGCGGACCGGTTTCCTTTCTCCTGTAATATTATATTCACCGACATCCGTAGCAGTACACAATATTGTGTATGTATAATATGACTGCGCGAGTTGTATAATATACGTTTGCTGCGACCGCGACGCCGATGAGTATCAAGCGGCTTTTGCGCAACATAATATTATATTATGTTGTAATACGTATATACGGAGTGATCCGCCTAGATTGCCTGTAGCCAATATGACCACATTATATATTAATTAGTAAATTAATTTGAAAGTTGATTTCATTTTTACGCAAATGTTTATATAGGTGTACCTAAATCTAGAATTTTAAACATTAACTTTTCGTGTAAAATCAACAGTTCAGTCGATACGTCAAAGTGTAATCCAATCTCACTCATACACTAATATATTATTCTAACGACTAACCAGTACCTATAGCTCAAAAATGTCATTAACTGTAGCATTTTTTTTTTTTAAATATATACCTACTTTAAAATCTTGTCAAAACTTTGCTATTTAAACGAATTGCAATGTTTTTTTTTTAGATGATATTTCAAGTGGAATTTGTAGTTTTAGACTTAGATTTATAACGTTTAAAATGTTAGCACGATATTTAGTCATATACTTGTATCGTTTTTATATTGCTGCGTTCTCAAATATTCTTAGTTCGTTAATTCTTTTTACAACTAAATAATTTTTTTAAAACATGATTATTAAAACCATATTTTTATTTTCCTATATAATATAATGTTTTTATTTTGTATTACATTATAGTTTAAATAACTATGTATATATATATCGATAATTTCGTTACGTATAAGCGCCATGTATGCGATAGTGTAGATTCAATTATTCATAAAACATTATTTATGAGAATAAAACACACACAGCACTTATAATAACACACCAATCGCTGATACTTACGTGACACAACTACAGCAGTTGTGACTACAATCGAATGCGATTCACTTAGATAGGTACGTACTATAAATCAGACAGCAATAATATAAAACGGTTTGTCGATAAACCAAACGGAATCGTCGTCGAGTTCTACAACTACAACAATATCGATATCGGGTGTATGGTGTATCGTAGTCGCTCTCATCGACAGCAACGTAGGTACCTATAGGCATATTATATTATTAAAATATAATGGTATATGTAATTATTTATAATTATAATTTCATAATTTATGTAGCTGCAGAGTATCTCATTGGTTTATTCTGTTCAACCAAACAAACGATACATACTTGTTTTAACTTAAAATAACGATAGCATTTAAAACCGGAAAAAAACAAGTCTATTGTGTTGGGCTGTTTAAAAAATGTAATACACAAATAAGCAGCATACATTCTGTGGTAGGTATATCCGAAGTGCGAGTCAGACATCAACACAGCATGTTATGTTCATGTAATAATATAATATATTTTATACTCGAAAGTCGAAAGTGTATCTGCGAAATATTTAATCGGTGTTCAACGTGCAGTTATGAATATAATAATTAAATATATTAAATATAGGATATACAGCCGTGATTTCAACGCAACTTCAAGAGGGGAGTGGGGCTATTTTAGTACGGTAGCACAAAAAAGGGTTTTCATCCTTTTGCTGAAGCCACTGTCCAACAAGCGTAGACTTAGGTTTTATTATTATATTAGGTATATTTTTTAAATTTTATTATATTTACTGTTAATAAAGTTTCAAAAAATTATTATTTTTTAACATTTATACTTATTAACAATAACTATCAAAGACCCAGGGGCGTAGCGAACGATCAAAACCGCCACTGTGACCAGTAGGTACAGTTGGTACATAATATTATATTACGAACGCGTATTAAGCGTACATACTTAATTTGAAAATAACAAAAAAAAATAACGTTCACTGTTTTCGATTTGATGAGACAAAAACAGATGTGTTTCATCATCAAGTCTATGTGACAGTTCAGTATTAAACCTATTATTGATACATCATTCTGATTCCGATTTCGACGTTTCTTCTTTGAGCATAACCAAATTAAATACCAATTTGTGATACATTATCAGATTGTCCTTTTTATTTTTTATGCAATCGTTTTAAATAATCGACAGTATTTACATAGCAAAAGAACAAGTGGAGAGACATATAATTATATAAATGTATAGCGTTTATATTGATGGGCATATTATATATAGTATATATTATATATATAGGTATCGAGGATTAAATCTTATCAACATCTATGCGCAGAGCACGAACCAATACGTGTATTGTTAACTATCATTATTATTATTAAAACCCAGAATAATAATAACGCATGCAAATCCGCTAGTCGTAAAAACATTAAATAACGTAAAAAAACTTCGTCACGAATAATTATATAGAAATAATTTATGGCAACGATACAAACATACAATTATACACGTAGCCCAATTACTGAATATTAATATTAAATATTTGTCAAAGTATTGTTAAATAGCTCTGCAGCTGGCGCAAACTTACTATACAAATTGAAGTCAAGAAAAGTATACAGCGTGTAAACGCAGTAATTTGATTTATGAACTAATCGGGAAATATTTTTTGAAATAAATTTCGTATGACTGTGTGTGTGTGTGTGCACACACACACGACTGCGTTATTTAAATACATAGTAAACAATTATATTAACCTAATAACCTAATACATTATTAAAACACACACTATGATTTGGTTGTACACACTTAGGTATATTATATTATATTTGTTTTTATTATTAGAAAAAAATATGTGGCGTAAAATGTCGTTCGAGGGATTTCAGATAGGTACTAGATTTCTTATTTATTTTTTTTGAAATTCGTGACTGCCTAAACGTGTACGGAGGAACCGCGGTTGAAAAGCATGATGGTTTTCAAATGAAGGTAAAATATTGTGTAAGACTAATTTAGGTTCTCGTTGATTTTTTAGACATTATATTATATAGGGGCCTATATTGTACCTACACTCGAAAACGTCGATCTATCAGTCGATTGAAAAATACTTGTTACCGTTATTATTCGATATATACGCGTCGATCGTTTAATATAGAGGTACCTACCTGAAATTATTTTACGAGAGTATTCAGCATCATGGATCCGAGTGTTTTGAGATTCCGCGGTTCCTACCTATTACCAACATATATTAGGTATACTGTATAATATATATATACCTAATATAGTTCCGGTCGCGCGAGACTTATATTGATTGGGCTCGAGCGTATTATCGTATTTGATTTGATTAAGTACGTCGTTGTGGGCGCATTAATAATACTCGTATATATTCTGTATATTATAGATGTCTACATAATATATATATATATACAATAGCCGTGTACGCGGGTCGGAAGGAGCAGATGCATTAGGTTTTTGACATAAGGCACGAGCCGCAGGGTATATTGTATATATACACGTATATTACAGAGTGTTGTACTGCACTATTTATTGTGCTCACACACACTCACGTAAACTCAAATGCGTATAAGTTTAAGTATAAATGTGTGTGTGTATATACGAGTACAAAGTAGCGATTGTAGGTGAGTGGCGGCGGCGGCAATAATATATGATATTATAACGGCGGCAGTGGCGTCGTCGCGGGTAGTCGAATATTCGGGGTGGGGGAAAGGGAAAAAAACAGTTGTTGTATATTATTATTATTATTATTATTACACGTGTGTGTGTGTGTATTAATCGTTTGCGTTGTGTGTGTGCAGGTGATCCGGTTGATGCGCGAAGGAAGGGGACCGCCAATCGGAGCCGGCTATGTCATCTGAGGAGGACGGCGGCAACCACGGAACGACGGCGGTGGCGGGGGGCGCAGAGTGTTTCGTCGGCGGCGGCGGCATCGGTGGTGGGGGTGATCCGTTGGACGGTTCGGCCGACAAACTGTTGAAGAACAAGGCGAAGCGAAGCAGACAGCGCGTGGATGCCGGCGAGCCGCGTAACAGCTACTCGTCCATACCGAATTTCAGTTCGCGACCGATCGTGTCCTCGGCACCACTGCTCAACCAGGCCGCTAGCTTCTACGGAGCATTTTTCGGCCAAGGGCACCAACAGTACTTCTTCAACCAGGGCTTCGCGCCCGGTAAAATGCTAAACGAGTTCATCGGCCGTCAAGTCAAAGAAGAAATGGTGACCATGGACTCGTCCGATTGCTTGACGCAGCCGCTGCCCGGTCTGCCCGGTTCTCCGGCCACCGGACCCAACAGCGAGCTGGCCCATCACATGCTCCGCGACATACTGCAGGGCAGAAAAAAGGAGCTGCTCGCACTGGAACAGGAGTTCCGCAACTCCGACGACCCGTCGTCGCCGGACAACAGCATTATGAACAACAACAACAATATCAACAGCAATAAGAACGACATCAGCGGAGCGGACGACTGCACCGCCACCAACGCCGCCAAGAATTTGGCCACCGCGGACATCGTCGACAACTGCAGTGGCAAGCCGGTCGATCCGGCCGAGGTAAGCTCAGTAAACAATTTTATTAACAACAATAACAATAACGCGGTGACCAATGATCACGACGCGGACGACATAAACGACGGTACCGATTCCGAGAGGTCTCTGGGCTCGCCCGTGTCCGACACTAAAGAAATTGCGGCCGAGGAGCACAGCAAAGACTTCGAGGTGAAAGTCGAACAAAACGAGTTGAAAAAAGCTAGGGTCGAAAATATCGTGTCCACGATGAGGTCCAGCCCTTCGTTGCCGGTCCAGGTCAACGGCTGCAAAAAACGCAAACTGTACCACCCGCAACAGCACGACAACAGCGAGCGGTACAACACGATGGACGTGGACGACGACGACAACGACGATGACGATGAAGAACTTAGCCCCAACGAGCTCAGACAGAAAATGGTCGAGAAAAACGTATTGAAAGACCAACTGCGCACCATGCAGGAACAGTTGGCGGAAATGCAACACAAGTACGTGCAGTTGTGCACCAGAATGGACAACGACGACGAGCCCGAGGACGGCAGCGACGCCGAACAGGAACAGGCGGAAATCTCGGCGGCAAGACAGAGTCCACCGATCGCCCCGAAATGCACTACACCGCTGCCCATGATGCCCTCGTCGGCTCAACAGATCAACCCAAACTTCTCGAAAATGGTCAAATTCTTGCCTCAGACGCACATGCCCATACACCCGTCGTTCAACGGGGCGCTCACACTGCTCCAGCAGCAAGTGCTCCAAGAGCAGCACAACAATCACAGCCAGCACCACGCCATCAACAACGCGGCGGCCATGTACCTGCAAGGAGTCGGCCACAAACTGTTCATGGAACAGGAAGCCAGGCTGGCCAAGGAAGCCGCGATCGCGGCCGAACAGCAACTACATCAACAACAGCAGCAACAACAACAACAGCTACAACAACAACAACAACAACAACATCAACAACAGCAACAGCAATTACAGCAACAGCAACAGCAACAGCAGCAGCAGCAACAGCAACAGCAACAACACCACCATCAACATCACGTCAACCAGATGAACGTGCCGCCACCCATGCACCCGCAGAAAGCGGCTTCGGCCGAGACGCCCGAGAAGATCGCTGCGGTGCCCGGGTCCGGCCGTCAGCCACCCACCAATCCACCGTTCCCGGACCTAGACCTGTTGGCGGACGCGCTCAAGTCGGAGATATCCACCACGCTGACCGGGCTCATCGACACGATCATGGCCAAGTTCACGCAGCAACAACAGCAACAGCAACAACAGCGCAAATCGTCCAAGACGGCTGACGCGGCGGACATGCAGCTGCTCGCCAAAGACGTCGACCGCAAGTCACCTCGGACCAAAGTCATCGACCGCGGGAGCCACGGTGCCGACCGCAACTCCGGTTTGGTCAACGGCCTGTCGAAGATGATAAACGGCGTCGGCAGCGGTGGCTACGGTAACGCGAGCCAGGTGCCGGTGACCGGAGGCGGTAACGGCGTGACGATCGGCGGAGGCGGTAACGGCCTGCTGCAGATGCCCAGCAATGGCCCGGCCGAGATGAGAAACGGCCTGGTCAACACGACCTGCGGCGCCGGCGCCGGTCTGTACAACGGCGCGGACGCGGTCGCCGCCGCCGCCGCGCTCGGACACGTCCGGGGCGCTCAAATGTTTGCGCCAAAATTGCACGGCTCGGCGGGCCTGAGCAACGCGGCCGCAGCGGCCGCCCTATACTCGTCCATGAGCGGGCTGCCGTCTCACCTGAACCCGTTCTGCATGGAACGCGAACCGGCGCCCGAACAGAACGAGGCGCTCAGCCTGGTGGTGATTCCCAAAAAGAAACGACACAAGGTGACCGACACCCGGATCACCCCTCGCGCCATCAACCGCATACTCACCCAGGACTCGGCGAACAACAACAGCAGCAGCAGCAACAATAACAACAACGGCAGCAGCAACAACAACAGTGGCGGAAATCCGATGCAATCGTTGGACGGCAGGGCGCAGCAACCGGTCGTCGGCGCCCAGGCCATGCAGCAGTCCGCTGCAGTCATGCAGCCCGCGGCCGGCGACTCACCCCCTCCGCCGCCGGCACAGTCGCAACAGCGGCCGTTCCACCAGCAGCAACAGCAATCGCCGTCGATTGCGCCGGCCGCACCTCAGCCGCCGCCGCCGCCCCCGATGCCCATGCTGCCGGTGTCGCTGCCCACGTCGGTGGCCATACCCAACCCCAGTCTGCACGAGTCGCAGGTGTTCAGCCCTTACAGCCCGTTCTACACCAGCCAACACCAGGGCGTGCCGCACCACATCCCGTCGTCCAGCCCGCCCGGCATGTCCGACTCGCCGCCGCCGCCGCCGCCGCAGCACCACCACGGGTCGCTGCTCCACCCCGCCCTGCTAGCCGCCGCGCAGCACCACAACTCGTCGCCGGACCTGATGAGCATGAAAGCCCGGATGGACATGTCCATGGGCAACGGTGGCAACGACAGCGTCGACCGCATTTCCGAGTGCAATTCCGGAGACGGTCCTTACGACGGAATGTCGCCTATAATATCCTTTTTATACAAAAAAAAAAAAACATTTATTGGTAACGATGCATAATAAAATATAATACATCATTTGTAGGTTATTTCGTTTATAATATTATTATTATTATTATTAGATATTTACCGGGTACGTCGTTTATATTTTATTTACCTAAACGTGGCTAATATAATATTTAATCGTGTACATTATTATATAATTTATTCCGTAAGAAGTTGTAGGGGGGGACGAGATTCGCGTGTTCGCCACAAATTATCACGGAATTTCCAATAAATACTTTCATGTCAGACGTTAAACAAAAAAAAAAAACGATCGTTATTCTTTGGCAATATGGGAGTTCTCTTGCCCTCTCCATTATATTGCCGCGAATGGGCAGCACTTGACAATATATTAATATAGCATATTATATTATATCTTTCCCGTTCATCGTTTCCCGGTGAATACATCTCGAATCAATATGTATGTATTTACCATCCCGAGATGCAAAACATTCAAAAAAAAAAAAGGCGGGTAAAAACCGCGGGGAACCCGACACTTACGACGTACCTATACGGGGAGGTTTCGGGACGCGGTGGCCATGGGGAAGCCCCAGGAAAATGTATTACACAAACACGAGCGGAAGACCTACAAAAGAAACCAAACTTTCGTGATTAATCGAATTAACCGTCGATAAGATTTGAAAACGATACCGCTTTAAATGTGAACGTGCGTGTAGGTCTATGCCGAACGATGACGAAAATAATTAAATAATAATAATAATAATAATAATAAGTAACGACGATTAACCATCACTGCAATATATTATAATATTATTATTATGTGTCGATTGTAAATTATATTATGATTATTATAATACAATGAAAAAATTAGAATACGATTTTTCCCTAACTGTTATGTTTACTCGTCAACCCTGACTCCGATGCACTTGCGAAAAGCCAAGCTGATGTTCTTCTGGGTTCGGTATCCCAGCTCGGCCATCCTGAAGATGTACTTCCCAGACATCAAGTTCAACAAGAATAACACCGCACAACTAGTCAAGTGGTTCTCAAACTTCAGGTAAGCACCGCAACTTTCTGCACAATATCTCGTATAGCATTATAATAAAATATACTAATTGGTAATGTAGTAATCGTTCGGAAGAGGATTGTCGTCATGACGTTTTTTTAGATCGTAACGTGAATTTTTTTTTTTAAAAGCCTTATACCCTATGTCGTATACATATATTAACGCGCACGGTTCATAAAACACGAAGAAAAGTAATTCATCCGAACCATGTGGGTGTTAAATTAATTCCAGCTTTCTTTTCGTCACCGCATGCGGGCCACGTCCCATTTTTTAAAAATATATATATTTATTTTTTTTTGTAAAGCACCTGCTTTAAGTGTTTCCCCTCCCATCCACCCTCCCCCTGACGTAAATAATTATAATATATTATATTATTTTAATTCCGTGTGCTCGTATATATTATAATATAAAACACGCGCGCGCGTATACTCACACTTACTGCACACAACAAAAATATTACCTATATTGTATTTGCTTATTACTGTTGTTATGATTATTCGAAGGACGGGAACCGCACGGGAATATCGTCGGCGAAAATAATAACGAAACTCGCGATATGTGCACAACCACTTTTCATATTATAACATTATAGTTTGTGTCGCGTTTCCTTGCCGTGTACGGGGTGGGTTAGGGCTGTAGGGATGAATATTAATTTACGCTTTATTTGACGTTTTTATATGATATATTTCTTTTGAATCAGTCGCCTAATTAACGCGCAACGCTCGTGTTATAGTCGTAATATTATGGTCGTGGGGAGCGTCTATTTCTTATATTAAACGTAGGTTCGTGTGTACATAATGGTTGGTATTATACCCATATAGTGCATGTCGTGTTTACAATAAAATAATATGCGTATTATACACTCGCTTCTGCAGATAAAGTGACGTTGCGAACGAGACAAGTATCATTTATCATACAGTTTATTACGACGACGGTATATAATATTATGTAATAAATTTATTATAAAGCGAGCGACGTTTCGAATACGACGAGGGGGCAAAGTAACGCTTCGAACCTGCAACAGACTTGATCGCAAAACTCGCGCGTACGAAAACTAAAAATTAAATAATTGTAATAGTATTTAACGCCATTCGTAACGCATGGAGGTCAAAAGGCAATGCCGGTCATAAACGAGTAAAAAGTTTAAGTTAAAAGTTATGGCCGTTTTAATTATTAACTTATATTTTTTGCATTTAATTTGTATTAGCTTAAATTTTGATCCTCGATCATATTGACTTTTAACAAATAACGAGTTACTGAAAATCAATTTCAAGAGTACGTTTATTTATAAATAATTAGATGATAAATATAATAAAATAATAAATTATTGATGATATACATAGTGGGAAATTTAAAACTTAATTCTTAAATTTACTTTTTGTTAGCCAGAATTAAATCAATTTATTTTTTATACCTTACGGGCATTTATTTTAAACTATCTGTTGACTATTTATTATATGTTGAAATGAAATTTACTTAAATCAAGCTAGTATTGTAGGTTTTTATGACTCTTAACTCGGTAGAATTTTTCAAAAAAATTAGCAAACCACTAGAACTTCCAACTTTTTCGAATCTATTCGGTCAACTTTTAGCCTGACTCTTCGTTGAAAAAATATCGTTAACCTGGCAAACTTCCGGCAGCCTTGTAAAAAGGTATACGCACATCGCCTCTTTTACGATTTTTCTCGATACGTACAATAGAATACACGCCGAGCGAGGGATAAAATCATACCCACTCATATCAGTAATATATATCACACATAATCATATTATACATCTCGGCGCAAGAGGTGAAAACTGCGTGAATTTGTTTTAACGCACAAGCATCTACCCCACCCCGCTCCCCCATCCATATATAGAAATGATTGGCTTTTCACCGCCGTCGTCCGTTTACCTATATATAGTATACACAATAATAATATGTACCGCAATATCATATTAAATCATTACCATCATCGCGTTTATTATTATTATATTATTATATTCGCGATTCGCACACACACGATATACTTTCGTTCAGGCGTATTATACCCGTCCGTCTTCGAACTGCGGGGCCGTTCTTCACCGTTATACGCCTACCTACCTACACGTTATATTATTATTATCATTGAGCGCACGTGTCTATTATATTATGGCTCACACATAACATTACATAATATATAATATGATATATCGAGTGCGAGCGTTTCGGAAAAGCGCAATGCTGTACGACGTATTGTGCGAGCGGTGTGTGTGCACCGCACTCGAATCGACTCGATCCGCTGATTTCAATATTATTATCATCATAATCATAATCGTGCTCGCGTACCTATATATGGCTATACGTATAGTAAAATGTAATATACCTACCGTAATATTATTATTAATTATTGTATACAACTCTCTCGCGCCCGCGTGTTCTTTTCACCGCAACACATCGTACAACGTTCGAAATAATAATAATAATAACGACGACGAAACGACGACGACGACGACGATGATGATGATGATATTACTATTATTATTATAGAAATAACATTATATTATGCACTCCGCAGCGATGTTTCCGATGCGTGCTCGAGACGAGTGTACCAATTATACATATTATAATTCAATGATAAATAATAATATCATATACACGCATAACCGACCCGTTTTAATTATTATATTTTATCGTACGATAACGATATTAATTTATTAATCGTGTCCTTTTTGTGTGCAGAGAGTTCTATTACATTCAGATGGAAAAATACGCACGGCAAGCCGTCAGCGAGGGTTTGCAGAGATCTGAGGACATACACGTCAACAAGGACAGCGAGATCTACAGGGTCCTCAACTTGCACTACAACCGCAACAACCACATTGAGGTATGCCTCTGCCGCCACCACAAAAACGAGTGTATATATTGCGGTATACCTGAACCGGTAATAAAGCCGGACATATTTTTCTTTTGACTCTCGCGATCATTTTTTTACGATCATAATATTATCATTACAATAATGTAATATTATTGTAATATTATAATTATTAACTAATGTAATAATTGTCAGGCTTGATGATGATATACATTTAGAAATTTACCATACTTATAATATTATCGTAATATCATATTTGACTTATCGCATACAGCATTATTATTATACGAGTATATTGATATCTATACCAACGTTTTCCGGCACAATAGTTTTAAAGTTCAAATCGTTTCTTTTAAACCTCGAAGGTATACAGGCATATCGCTCGACCAGTCAAACCTAACCGTAGAAATAGTATAACATATAATATTATGTTTATATTGTGATTGGCGTGTGGTTCCCAATTTTTATATTTCTTTTCTTTTGTTTTTGTTCCATAGGCCCCTAGCAATTTCGAGTATGTGGTCCAGCAGACGTTACGCGAATTTTTCGTGGCCATCCAGAACGGAAAGGACACGGAACAGTCGTGGAAAAAGTCCATATACAAAGTCATCTCTCGCATGGACGACACCGTGCCGGAGTACTTTAGGTCTCCGAACTTCCTCGAACAGCTCGAATAAACGGTATATAATTATGTATACATCATATATATATATATGTACGCATAATATATATATATAATACTACATTATATACACGCATTCGACATCGCGTCTGTAAACTGTGCTTTTTTTTTAAAGAAATTTAATAATTATTATCGTTTTCAATGAGAAAAACGAAAACAAAAACGAAAGCTCAAAACATTGAGTTTTTGTGATGGGTTATATTATATTCTATATATGCATTGTTGTGTACAGTCATTTTGAAAACAAATTTTATAACATTCATTATGTTTTACTTTTTGGTTTCCAAATATTTTTATAAAACATTAAGGGCGGTCTCTTTGTACAAAGGAAAATAATAATATTATGTTGTACAAAAAATTTAAAATTTATCTTTACTTATTTTATTTTTATATAATTATATATATATTTTAAAAAGAAAAATTATAATCGCTTAAATATTGAAATTATATATATGTATATGGAATAGTCTAAATGTATATAGGGAACAAGAGACCCACCAATTTTTATTTATAAAAAAAAAACCAATATTACGATGTATAGTAGAGATATTATTGCCCCAGCGATGGGTCGGTTAATGTACACAACATATTATTTATATATATTAATTGATTGTTAAAAACTACATTTTATTCACACGGGGTACCCATTTTATTAATATGATTATTATTATTATTATCATTATTATTATTATTATTATTATTATTATTATTATTATTATTATTATCATCATTATTGTCATTATGATTATTATGTACCTATTATTATTTTTAATTTTACATCAATGTTTAGGTTAGGTTATATTGTTATTTCACAATTTTATAGCACTTGATAACAAACAAAAAAAAATTTAAACAAAAATAATCTGCCTGCTAAGGCTTTCAAATACTCCCTCCCCCTCCCCCCCACTCACGTGATCTCACATTATTCCAATTATTAATATAGCGTAATTTTTATTTTTTAGTTTATTTTATTTTATTTTATTTATTTTATTATTATTTTTTTTTTTTTTTTGGTGTGGTGAGTTTCTCCTAGTCAAATAAATTAAAAATAAAAGGATCATATATATTTTAATAGTTCTTATAATATAATTTCGTTATTATTTTATCATTGTCATTATTATATATAATACTATTATTATCAACGTTTAGTTTTCCCCATCCGCTAGCGGTACCTCCGCCGACAGACAGATCATATTTTCAATAACATAATTATAATATTCAGAATACAATCAGTTTACAGACAGTTTACAACTCGCAGCATATTATATATAAATATATATATATATATTTATAATAATACTCCTATATACAGACTACATACACGATGATATATACATACACACGTGCATATTATGTACACACACACTCACTTACACTGCAGTCACACACATACTCAAATAATATAATTACATACATCGAACTTATATGTTTTACAATCGAATACAATATATAAACACTTATTATACATACATCACACATCATCACACACATATAATATATATATAATATTATTTATAGAGTATACTTACATATTATATATATTTATATATAGACACACAGGCGCAAGACTTATATACGACACTCGAAGGACATCGCACACATCATATTATCTACGGTCTCCGCATACGGACCTATGTATAATTTGAAATTTTTTTTCGTTCAATTTGTTTCGTTTTCGTTCGCCGCACGTTTCGGACGAAACGTTTTACATATATACTTCTTCCGTCGACATAATAATACTACGCTCGTGTATATTTTATTTTCCACGCATCATCCGTATATACAAACAACCCTCGGTACACACACACACGCATACACACACACAAACGGATATTTAGAACAGACAGACACGCCGACTATTGTATATAAATATTGAATTATATACACCACACAAACAGTTTATAATATAATAATAATATTATTATTATTATACGTTACACGACACAATATAATATATTAGCAGCAAAAAGAAAACACACATTATACATATTATATTATCATATATACGCGCCGATCTCGGCGGGCGGCGAAAAATCGCAAAGACTTACAACGATTCGCCGGCAGTCTGCATATATAGACGGATTTCGGCGCGATTTTCGGCCCGCCCCCCCATCGCGCGCAAGTTTCAAATGTAGTTTCAGTTAGCTAGCGGGCGCGAGTCTCGAAAGTCCGCCGCCAAACGAACTACCTCCCACCCACACACACACACACACATAATATACACATACACCCACTCACCCACACAAACACACGCGGAGAGATCGCAACAGCCCCTATCATACATGCAGACAGACAGTTATAAGCAAATCATGATTCAGTCGACTTTCGGTAGCTTTAAGTTCGTGGGGGGGAAAAAAAAATTCGCGTTATTAAAAATTTCGGTATACATCGGAAAACCGTTTAATTAATGTTATACCTGTACATCATTATGACGACGCTTGGATGATAATTTTTTAAGGTTCAAGTTATACCGACTAGAGTCGACTGTAATATATATTATACGCATATTCTATAGAGACACACAAACACACACACACACACACACACACACACATATTCGCGCAGGGGATACGTATATTATATAATATTTTCTATAGATTTAAACCGGTACAGACGCACATAGGAAATATGTGCGACAATAATTATTATTATAATATAATATACAGAAACAAAAAGCGTGTTTATCGTACAATAGACACGTTAAAAAAATGGCATTGTAGATTTAAACAATAATATATATTATTATATTATTACGATATAACTTTAATATTATTTTTTATTCGATTTTTTCACTATTACTACTACTACTACTACTAATACTACTAATAATATACTACGCATAATACATTATAATATAATAAAATAAAATAGAACGGATAAGGTTTCAGGTTGAAAAAAGTCATTTTTACTACATATAAAATATAAAATAATATTATATACACAGTGTGTTAACTTTGATTTATTTGATTTTTGCAGGTTTTTTTTTCACGAGTTAACTATATGTTTAAGTTTTGAGGGTTTTTTTCGTTCAGATGTGTTCCTATGTCATATCTGTGTGCACGAAAAGAATCTATAAACTATGTACTAGTCTTTTGTTTTATAATAATATTATGTTTTACAATTATTATTATTATTTTTTTTTTTAATTTTGAAAATAGTTGAACAGTTTTTCGAGTGTGCTAGGATAATATTATATTTACAATAATTAACATATATGAATAAAAAATTTACTCATAGTCATACGCATAATAATAATATAATGTAACATTTTTAATAATAGTTCAATGAAAACAGTTATGCCCTGGGCTCGATGTAATAATATATTAGGTATAATATATAATAATATAATTTAATATTATTATAGGTTATATTATGTTCATCAATACAATTGTAGTTTTTACTCGAATAGTCGTGTTTTTACGGTTTTATTTTTACTCTTCTTCTCGTCAACACGTGCGACAGTACATCATATTACGTTTATTATTATTATTATTATAATTTTTTTTTGTTCCCAAGACTGATGACTTACCCGTTCGTCGTGCAACGATAATATATAATATATAGATACATAGGTACACGAGGGCGCAAATAGGGGGTGCAGGGTTCGGGGACCTATAATATATACAAATATTCTGATAATTGTAAGGAATACGCCTGACTTTTGAAAAATCGATTTTAACGTTAACTCTTTGTCTCCCTCGACCCCTTAAGATAATTAGGCAGTTTGCGCCCAAATATATATTATATATGTGTGCGGGTACTTTGACTACAATTACTATTATTTTAGAATTATACTATTTTTTTTCTGTTACAAGGTGAACTCAAATCCTTATAAAATGATATAAACCTAAATATGATTTTTCCTATTTTTCGTTTATACGTTTTTACGATATATTTTGTGTACTACGCACACGTTGCTGACAGTCTTAAAAATGTCGCGTGACTTTTGTTCAAGTTTTTTTTCTTTTCCGATGTGACATATTATTAATTATTATTATTATTATTATTATACAAAACGACGAGAAAATTGTGGCCCAGGGTATCTTATATATAATACGATATTAACAAGGCATATTTTTTTCCTTTCGTTAGCGTTACTGTATACTATTATCATTATTATTATTATTATTATTATTATTATTATTAAATTAGTCCAAGTTGTTTTCTCATATTATTTTATTATTTATATATACGATAATATATATTATCACGATTAACAGTACATATATTTATAGGTATGTACCTATACCTAATAATTGTAATAACAGTCAAACCATATTCAGCTAATCGTAATGATGACATATATATATTGTATGTGTGTAAATGTTCCAGAAACACGCGCGTTACACGTCACACTCCTCATTTATGTATGAAATAATAGTTATTATCGCATTATACTATAATATAACATTATATAACTATATAATATGTCAATGATGATGTACATGTAATCCTCATATATATATATTGTTTACTTCTTTTTTTGTTTGTTTCGTTGTTTTTTGGTTTTTTTTTAATGATATGTACCTAATAAAAAAAAAAACAAAAGTAAACTAATATAAATTGACCTAAACACAAAAACCACGTGTACTTATATTAATATTTTGTTGCAGTTTCCAGACACTCGTCTCTATATCAACACGCACTAGCGTAGCCACGATTATGAAATGGATGGGGTTTAAGTATAAATTAAACCAATTTTTTGATAGTTTTTGTAAATAAATAATACATTTATTAGGGGGGAAATGTCAATGGGGGGGGGGTAAGGGGGTTAACCACCCAAATCCCCCTGGCAGGCCTGGCTACTATCAACACGGTGCCTCGTACTTACCGGGCTCATTATTTTAATATTGCTTAATAATATATATAAAAAAAAGAAGGGAGATTACCGAAAGTCAAACCGATATTAAGTACGAGATATGAGTTGATATAGTTATTACAATTTATAACTAGACAGTATGTAGATAATAGCAGACAAGTTTTAACTTTTAACTCTAAAATCAGTGTCAAGTTAATGTGGAGATGTAGAAGTAAAGTATTGACTCAGTTCAGTTAAACGGTTTTAAAATCCATTAATTTACTGTCGGAATAAGAATACTATAGTACAAGAATAGTGTATACAGTATATTATAATAACTATATACAGTAGAACTTCCATATAACGGTCACCGAAGGGACTGTAAATAATGACCGCTTTTTAGAGGTGCCCGTCCTACAGAGGTAGGATAACACTAGGATAACACACGACGAGACCAAAAAAATTGACCGTTACATAGAGGTGACCGTCCTATAGAGGTGACCGTTAATGGAAGTTTTACTGTAATATTATTATAAGGTGTGAAAAATCGTGTCGAAAATGATTGCAGTGGACGAAATAATATGGCGAGCGACATCGGGATCGCAGTATAAAAAGACCCTGGAAAATTCTGAACACTAAGGTCCTGCCGGTCTGCGGGTGTACTGTATTGGTGCAGGATCTTGCAGGCGTTTGTGGAAACGTTTCAGGAAAGAAACGCATATATATACATACATCCGGAAGTTTCGACACGCTCGGCGGCCTGACTCGTCCAACGCATAACCCGAAAAGAAATCAATTAAACTCGAGAAGAATCCTACCCCTATACCCTCCCTCATATTATGTATAGACGCCGATCGCGAAGGGAGCACATCGCGAGCGTGATGCATACATGCAGGGTACCGCGTGGTATATACCTACCACAATCAACATTCCTCGGATTAGTTTTAAAGCGACCAAATTACTTGTGGCCCTCGGCCGCGCGCGCTCCGCGGAGGGGGTGTGAGAAAGGCGAAAAGTAAACCGAAAAAAGCCCCGACACGCCTGTGTGTCGGTCTGAGCTTGATGAGAAACGACGGCCACGTCTCTTATGTCACTCGTTCGCCGTACCGCGGCGGAAGTCTTCGGATATACCTTATGAGTGCACCGCAGTTATTAATAACGTGCAAAAAACGAACAAAACTGATATTATATTGTACAATATGCAATAACGTAGGTATATCTTAAATCATAGTAATTAATAACCGATAAGTGTATAAATTATATAAAAACATAGGTAATATTAGTACACGATTTGGTCGATTTGAGTATTCTTAAATAGATATCAATTATATTATATTATTTCCCTCTTTGATCAGAGTAAATTGTAATCGTTATTGTATGTGTCGTCCGGACGATATCTAAAACGTGCCTTTCCGAATAATTAGCCTTTGTCGCTAAAGACTGTAATAGTCATATTGAGAGATGATGAGAATAGCTGTGTAACGTGGTCGGGCACAACGACGACGACGGTAACATAATATTGTACACTCGATCATGAACACTTCTTACGATATATTATAACCTAATATTATGGTTTATGGAACATTACAACGTACTTTACAGAACCTTCCAGGGAACGTTATACGTTCTCATGTAGTTATGTTAACATTTATGTATATTTCTGGAATTTTTGTAACACTTTCTTGCACAGTATGGTAACGGCCTGTTTCGAGTTTTCAGCACAGCCTTGTAAGCATGAATTATAAAAGCAAAATTTCGTTGTATGCCTGTGGATACAAAGCTTCAAAGCATTATCCATGATTAGCACTGCACGAACATAATATTAAACAGAATTTTCCTGTGTACTATTGTTACCTACCGAGACTGTAATTAAAAAAAACAATTGACTAAAGTCAAAAAGTAATTAGTAGGTAGTAATGAACTTTTAACAATTTTTTGGTTCTAACTTATTTAATGACATAAGTATTTATAGTATATGATATGCTACAATTTATTTTACAGTATGTTCTAGTTTACGCTTGTTACCAATTGATTATAAATAGTACTTATTTAAAATCAATGCATGTTGCCTACTTACCAATACTCTTTTTCAACCATATAATAATTATCATGGCACAAAATTTTAATCGATTTCGACTATTTTTTCGAAACCAAATAAGTATAAGTTATGTTATAAAATAACCAAAAACCTTTGTGTATTTGAAATATTAATATTTTTATTCGTGAGGGAGATCATTGATCAATTACTAATATTCATTTTTGTTATTCATTAAACCGTATCTACATTTTTTTATGTTTTAATTTATTTGATTAACTTTAATAATGCAAAATCCCAAGAGGTATACAAATTTGTTGTTAACAACTTCGTGGCGGAATCATTTAAGTCGGTCTTAATAGGAAATAATAACATTTACAACTTGTTACAAATTTTATTTAATATTTTATTAGTTCGATAAACAACAGGTATATACGTTATATTATTCACATTAGTATAAAGTTTAAGTGATGACTGATAGCAACATACAATTTTAAAAATCATTTACACATTTTTTTAACAACATTTTTATCATAACATACATTTATACATCGATAGTTTATAATTTATAGAATAAATATAAATAATTGTATATAATAAAATAACAATTAATTATAAACCTATTATGTCATCAGAAGGTAAAATTAAAAGTACCTTTAAGGTTGTGGGTTATTCAACTTATATCAAATTTATTTCAAGATAAGCGAACAAATGGATTTTGAAAAGAGCGGAAAACAAGTAGTGTTTCGCACGTAACCGACCACGGTAACGGTATGCACCAGTGCATCACCCGCTCCGTATGACGTGATAAGACGTCATCAAAAATATGATATCACTTTCACCATGTTGTAATTTATTGATAACAGATTGTTATACAATATTTATAGATTTACTTATAGACTATTTTAATTAATTAATTTCTTATTAATTATTATGCCAGTTCCGCACAGTGCTTTCGCAGTTTCATAATCGTGTTGAGTACGAAAATCGTTTTCATAATATTTACTTAAAAAGTAAGATTACTGGTCAGGTAGGTTTAAGACAAACTGTTGTCTCTCTAACCTATCGCTGGTAATTTAATGTTGGTTTGAAATAAACCTTTCACTCAGGGACAGTTCACAACGATCATGTCCAAGGTATCCATTTTGAATTCCGTATTTTCGGAAATTGAAAAGTTGGATTCGGCCGAAGAATACAAAAGAATCATTAAACTCGTTGAGAAACGTGAGTAGTCATTAAAGTTTTTTATTTTATTTTAACAAAATATTTACCCTGTATTTATTCGGTGCTCTCAGACATACCTCAGTTTCCCGAAGAGTTTTCGTTGGTTCAAACAAAAGTCGTTTGTCTGATCCATCTGAATCAGATTGAAGACGCATATAACTACATACTGAAAAATGAAGCGTCACAGTAAGTAGTTTACATGGGCTTGTTTACAATCTTCATATATTTAAAGTCTTAATTGTGTGTTATAATTTTCTAGGAAATTTGCTTTTGAAAAAGCTTATTGTTTGTATCGTTTAAACCGCTCTGAAGAATCATTAGAACTGATAAATGAAGAACCTAACCCTGCACACAGTTTCAAGGAGTTGAAAGCTCAAATTCTTTATAAGTTGGAAAGGTAAGATAATATTTTATGTGCATGATAAACACTCATTTGGTATACTACAAATAAAATATATTAAAGCTATCTTTTAACTCTTAGTATTTAATAGAAATCAGGTCAATAATCATTGATTAATTAAGGTTCAAAATCCTAGCTTTATCAAAAAATCTAATAGATATTTATTATACTCTGCGTACTTTAAGGACATGACTAGTTGGCCATTTAAAACCCGTTTTTTCCCATATTAACTGGTTATGCTCTTAATGTGTGTGAAGTGAAGATCATATTTTTTATGGTTGTATGTTTTGTGATTTATTCTACATCATTCTTAAAAATTTTAGGTATAATGAATGTTTTGATATGTATCGAGATATTATCAAACAGAGTAAAGACAGTTTTACAAATGAAAGGGAATCAAATCTTACAGCTGTTATTTCTCAACTTTCTAAGTTAGGAGATGTAAGTTGTTTAGTCCATTATACACTCGTACTCAATTCAATAATTAATTTTATATTTTCCTTTTAGAATAAATATGACATTCCAACTGTTAAACAACATAACACTTATGAATTTATGTATAACATTGCTTGTGTACTAATTGAAAGAAGAGAGATTGAAAAAGCTCAAGAATTACTTGATCAGGCTGCCAAATCATGTAGAAATACATTAGAAGAGGAGGAAGCGACAGAAGAAGAAATTCAAGAAGAACTAACAGCTATTAAGTAATTATATTTTGAATTTTCCATTTCCTAACAATGTATGTCACATTAATTTTGTGAAATTGTTTTGTCATAAAATAGACATTCACTTCATAAACTTCTACTACGTTGTGTAGTTACATATAGTATTTATACACATATGTTCTATAAATGTTCGGTACATAAATTCATTAGATTTAATTTAGTATTACAATTTACCATTTAGATGTATAAAACAATATACTTAATATACAAATATTACAAATTTGTTATTCAACTTGGATACTATTTCAAAATACAATAACAGTTTTTGTATGTATTATAACGAGTAATAACATGCATTGTTTGGGAGATAACTATAATAATAATAGTTATTTTTAAAAGTCAATAATATTATAACTTTGATTTCTAAGTAATTCATTTAATTTGTATTTATTTATTTCAATGCTTTTATATTTAAATTTTATTTATATTTCCTAATAATAAAAATATTATGTTAACATAATTAATTACATTTTACAATTTTCAAACTATATTACGTAATTGTTTTAATATAAATAGCTTAAGTTATTAAATAAAATATAAATGAACTAATAGATTATTAATTATCTGTTTTAATTTCAATACAATTTTTATCCATAGATTTTAGCATAAATAATACTAACAAATTATTAGTTTTTTGTACTTGTTTGTTATCGCCCCTCCAGTACATCGCAAATAAAAAAAAATATTTCAATGTATAATATTATTTTATTTTATTTTAATAGTTTTAAATATATAAATGTATAGTATAAAATTTAAATTCAAAAATGTATAAAATATAAAATATGTATAAAAATGTAGAAAATATATTATGAATCTATAGTTATAATGGAGGCCAGAATTCGGAAATATCTTTGAGGATAGTTTCAAATGCGTCTTGTTCTCCGAGACGTGTTCTCCACATAAACTCTGCCAAATATGATTCTAGAAAATTTCTGTTAGTTCCACGACGCTTTTTATTGCCCCATTTAGGGTTACCTATTTGGTTACCTAACCAAAAATCCATTGTTGTGGCAGAATACGCCCAGCATTATTTTTTCTACGCACAAATAAACTTTCATCTATTTCGACAAAAAGACCGGGACCACCAATTTCTTTATTTTGATTATTTTCAAGCTTCCATACACATACCTCACGTAGATAATTACTCCAATCAACCACAGCATTTTGTCCCATATTTAGTTCACGTTTACAAAATGTTACCGAAGACATTTCTCGGTCCCAGTTGTATATGAAATGGACAATTGTCTGTATTGGTAGTCTAGAACCAGTTAGCCAATTATTAATTCTTAATCCTTTTTCCTTTCGGCAACTTCTTTTCTGACATCGCCATCGCGATCCCTTGATAAACATTATATGGCCATTTTCACACATTTCACTAACTTTAATTATACTATGTTGTTGTAAAAAGCTAATTCCAGTATCACTGTTTGAAACAATTGTAAGTAATTCAGTAAAATTAATTTTAACGTATTAAATTAAATTTTTCGAATTTCTCAGTAGTAGGTAATAAGTAAATTAAATGGTAAACGAATGCCAGCAACGAACTAATATCCTATATCATAAAAATGATAAAATGTAGTTTTCTCATTTTCTAAAATAGATTAAAACGATTAGCAATAGCGATAAATTTTATGCGATGTACTGGAGGGGCGATAACAAACAAGAGTGGCGGGGCGATAAATTTTATACGGTGTACTGGCGGGGCGATAACAAACAAGTACCCGTTTTGTTATTTGTATTAAACCTATCCATTATTTTTCAGAGTACAAGGGGCTTATTGCTTACAAAAGTTAGGCCGTGATAAAGAAGCACAATCTGAATACACTGACGTATTAAAGTACAAGCCAAAAGATATTGGATCTCTGGCCATTGCTTCAAACAATTTGGTAGTGTTAAATCGGGAACACAATGTGTTTGATTCAAAAAAAAAACTCAAGTCAACATTGTCTGATGAATTAACTCACAAGTTGAATACCTGGCAGTTGAAAAGAGTTATGTTGAACCATTGTCGTTTTGCATTGATCACCAATCAAGTAATAAATGAGATAATATCATAAATATATTTATTTTTAAACGGTAGATATTTAATTAATTTTACTATATTTAGTTGGACCAGTGTACTCAATTGTGCAACAACATTGAAAAGAAATATCCTGATCTAATTGAGGATATTATACTTTTAAAAGCAGTAATGTTATGGCGTCAAAACAAAAATTCTGAGGCCATTGATTTATTGAAGAAGTTTGTATACAAACAAGAAAATCCCACTGCTAAGCTCAACTGTACCTTGGTAGCTGTGAAATTATTATTATTGCAGGTATAAAGTTTAAATATTGATATCAGAATTTAAGACTAATCAATATACAGTAAAATATCTTGTTTAATACATTATTGTCGCTTTTTCCCAAAAAATGTCAAAAAACTAACTAGACACTTTTGTTGGTTATATTTTTGAAATAAGGTCCTATTTTAATCTCCATATTATTATTTAAAGGCCATAACCATTCCTTACTAGGTCCTCGTAAACTCTAAAATATCTTTGAAATATAAAAATGACAATTTTTTAGTTTTTTTTTTAGTTAGCCAAAAATGTTTGTTTAGTTTTTTTTTATAAGTTTAGTCACCTTACACTATTTTAGTTTAATAATTTGATACAATGCTTATTTTTAAATATAAAATACAATTTACACTTATAGATGTAATGTATTTGTTGCATTTGTTATTTTGTAGTTAGGCTTGTTTAAACTATGTAAAGATATCCCAACACAAAAATTACTTAGCAAGTAATATTTTAGGTAATTAAAAATTAAGAATGCTTTTTCGTTGACTTCAATTGATTATAAGTATTTACAACTATTCAAATAAATTTAAATATTGTATAAAGCAATAGATTAATATATTTTTAGTACATTATAGATTATTCTTCTTATTATATGGTTTTTGTGCAGAGTATATAATATTACGTTAACATACACCTAAAGTAAAGAACATCAAGTGGTCAAACTATTTTACAAATAATGTGATTGTTACTTTTATAAATGTATAATTATGGTTTACTTATTTTATTATTATTATTATTAACTAATAAACTATATGTCATGTATACAGTAATTAATAATAGTGAAGGGTTATGACTTAACTTAAAATTATAAGTGATCAATTTTTTTGAAATTCCATGTGAATCCTTAACATTTTTTAAGACCTCAACAAGACTGTGGTTATGCAGTCTAAACCATTAAAAAAGTTATATTTTAAGATCTACTTGTATAAACTGTTAAAATAGTTTCCATTAAAACTTGAGTATATACATTTTTTAGTAATGCATATCGAGGTTGTAGTTAAATTAAAAGTAAATATTATTTTTATAATTTTTCTTATCAATAATACTACATATAAAGTATATAATATCAAAAATATTTTTTATTAATTAAATTAAATTGATTGTTTCATATTACAAAATATGCTTTCCATATTGACTACTTACTGATGTTTATATATTATTATTAATAATTTTTTTTTTCTAGAACAACACTAATGAAGCGATTACTTTACTGGAAAATCTAGGTGAATTTAAATATAAACTTGGAATTGTGAGCACACTCGTTACGCTGTATTTAAATGTTGACAATTTTAAAGCGGCATCTGACTTATTTAATGACACTTTGTCTTGGTACAGTCAAAAAGAGGTAACGTTTTATTCTTATTTATTATTTAACATTCAACACATTTCTTCAAAATGGATTACAAACATTTAAACTTTTAAATATTTAATAGGTGGATAATTCAAAGATAACCATTTTGTTAAAACAACTTGCAAAATTACATTTACGGGAACAAGATCCCAAGGAAGCTGCTAAACGTCTAACTCGACTACTTGAATTAAATCCTAATAATAAAAAGTTTTTGGCGCAACTCATCATCGCCTACACACAGGTTTGATAAATATTTATTTTTAATATTTATTGATTCTTATACATTTTTTTATTCAATTAGATATTCAAATTCATTTTTTTTTTCTTTGAATGGATAAAAAATATGAGTATTAAGTACCATAGGCGCAACTATATTTAATATTCTGGGGGGGAGCTTCAGCCAATCTTTGTAAAAAAGCCTAAGCCCCCCTGGTTGTGCATCTGTTAAGCATAGTAAACGTTTATCTGTAAAATATAAAATTTTAAATTTGTCCCCATTCAGTATTTTTTGTTTTCCCATGTTATCTTTTTGGAAAGACGGAAATATATAATGGCAACCTCTGTATAAACAAATTATGGCAAAACGTGGATAACTAAATGAATAAAAATATTTATCCTACTTCGATTAAATTATCATTATCAGCAGTCATAAATCTCAGTACTTAAAAAATGTATTTAACATTAACAGTATATTTTTTGTAAATGATAATATTATAATACTACAATAGTACATATAATGACGTTTGACAAACAATTTAATTATAAATAGCCATTTATAAAAGCCGCTAAACATGTCTCATCCAAACGTTGCACATGTTTAAATAAAAAACCGCGGACCAGTATCTTAACATATTTTGTTTGTGTAATATTCTTAACGATTGAAAACGAGTTAAGTAGCAGATTTTTGATGAGTTAAATACTTAAATAAAATCAAGACATTTATAGTTTATACTAAATTTGTCATTTTTAAAATTAAATGTTTTATCAATAATTCTTCAATTATAAATAAAACACTCTTTGCCACTGTTAATAAGAGTCATCAATCAACATTAAATCAAAATAACAGCTAATTTATAATAGATTAATTTTTTTTTCTTTTAGTTCGACCCGGAAAAGGCTCAAATGTACAGTAAACAACTTCCACCATTGGACCTCCAAGATACTGACATAGATTTACTTGAGAATACTAACTGGATGATGGGATCTAAATTAATCAAGAAGTCCACATTGAAACCAGACTTTGCAGGGTAATTATTTAATAAAAACTGATTACCAATCAGGAATAGGTTGAGGATACAATTTAGCTCAAAAAATTACCATTTTTTTCAATAGTGTATTAAAATTCTTTACAGAGTTTATTTTACTATCATATTGATAAGACTATAAAAATATCGTTAAATATTGTTTTGTTTTTTTCATAAAAAATTATATTAATTATTAAATATAACTACAAAAACTAGTAACATTTTAATATCTATGTCTATCAATGTGATTAGGATGAATCATTGCCATACAATGTTATTGAGATATTTTAGATGTAGGGAATGAGAAAATGAAATAATTGTATTCTTAAAGTACCAGCTAGATAAAATGTCTTATCTATGAAATCCCTAAATAGTACAGTTGTCACATGTGTGTAAAAAATAAAAATATTAGTTATTACATTTAATTATTTTATTTATATTAATGTCTTATTCATTACATAGATCCAAGACAGAAGTGGAGAAGAAACGTAAGAAGAAGAGAAAGATTATACTGCCCAAAAATTTCAACCCAGAAGTGCCTCCTAATCCTGAACGTTGGTTACCAAGACATGAGCGTACTGGATACCGGAAGAAGAAGGACAGGAGAAGCAAAGAAACAGGCATTGGTAAAGGAACGCAAGGGGCCAGCAATGTGTCGAGTGAACAATTGTGAGTATAATTCATAGGCACCAAGATTTCAAAAAATCCCTGGGGTCTCTAAGTGATCCCCTCCTTTCTCCCCCATTAAAAAATACTGTATAAAGGCTTTAACCACCCATTCTTATTTATGGTTTCACTATTTTACATTATTTATAGGACACTTATAATTGCATTGCTGTCATAACACTGGCCACGGTAGTTTGTTATTGATAGTTTAAATTGAGATAGAACATTAGAACTCAAGACATCAAAACTGTCAGGGAATTAGTTGATCTGTTTGTATCAAAAAAACCCTAAAATCAGTTCAGAGACATCTAAATTATCATAGACTATGCGAAAACATACTGATTGTCTGTTGTTTTATCCTTAATAACATTATTCATCGTTTTATTAAATTTATCCGTTAAATGAAAAACTTTTTCAAAATAATTAAAGAAAATTATTAATTATTATCAAAATTTGATCCCAATTATTTTATGGAGTACACAGCACCTCAAATAAATTGCAATGGATGCTTAAGTATTCGAACACCCGGCTACATGGCCACCATGGTATAATTTGTATTTAATGACAACCAATTATTAATCGATGTTCACACATCACATCAATTACTTTCAAGTTATAATTAATTCCTATGTTAGTCATTAGTTGGGTATAATTGATTACGTACATGCATTAAATAAGTTTTAAGACTACCTATAAATATGTTTGAATAGGCAATCATCATATAATATAATATATTTATTACAAAAGATAAATGACCATAAGGTATGTCCTCTGTATGTCAAATTGAATTAGTGTTTAATTTAAATTAATAATTAAAAAAAAAAATTATAAACCTGCAAAATTGGTAGATAAGTATGCTCATATCCCAAAGTATAAGACATCAAGGTTTTTTTGTTAACTTTATAACTGCCTAAAATTAAAAATGTCACTTATCTAACATAATACCCACTTAAAATAAATACATTTCTCCATAACTCAAACTTAATATTTTTTACAAAATTAAATATCATGTTTTACAAATGTAATTAGTTTAAATCATCATAAAAGTATAAAACAAATACAATTCAAAATATTTTGTATTTAAATCTGTATTTTATTTCATTTAAGTACTAACAATTGAAAATGTTGTGCTATTCTAAAAATAATTTAATATTATATACTGTTTTATTTCTAGTAACATCAAAAACATTGCGGCTCAACCTAAACCTCAAACTGCCCAAGTGCCTTCCGAGAATGCACCCAGGCTTCAACACCGAAAGGGAGGACAATATAAAAAGAAGAAGAAGGGAAAATAAACACACAATTTGTTACTAACCAATAAACAAACATATATATAATTATATTATAGTATAAATATCAAATTCCATCAACAATTTTTTTAATATATGTATTAAATATTTCCTTATCTATTCCGTTACATATTGAGTTATTGTAATATTATTGATTACCATTTGACCCTAAGATTTTGATTCCATTGTGTAACACGTTTAATTTCCTAACATACACCTTTTTCGTCGACATTTTTAGTTCATGGAGCCGGTACTTTGGTTGCCAAACCACATCTCTGTTTATAGTAATCAGGTTTAGACAAACATTCAATCATAAACTTTCCGAGATCGTATTTCGATATGGCACGACCGGGCGATGACCCGATTTCCACACTATAATCGCCTGACGGAGTGCCGGCAATGTGTGGTGGCATCACGGCAATCCAATCCAGGGATTTATTTGCCTGTAGCAAGTGCAACATACGCTCGTGGTCGTCGTTGATCCCATGGAACATTGCTGGCACTTTAGGCTTATCGTAGAATAAAAAGGCTGAAATTAACAAAGTATTTAATAGTATGATCAAAAAGCAAACAAGTGTGTAACATAATTTATATTGCATAAACATTTATTACTGGATAAGCACACTGATACGATTTTCACGTTGTTCTTTTCCATCGATGATAAAATGTTTCTCAACCCATCGGACATTATTGTTGTAGGAGCTAGAAAAGTAATTTCATTACGATACAATTATAAAATTGGTCACATAACTTAGCTATAGTCTGGTTAATATTACTTTATTAGATATTATCTTACCCAAGTCATTTCTGGTTCCCAAAGTCACGACAATTGCGTCTCTGCCCTCGACGACCTTGTCCACATCTTCTTTGACCAGAACATCGCCAGTAATCACTTCTACTTGCTTGCGAAGTTCTTCGGGCATACGACTGGGATCCCTCATGAGAGCCCTGACTTCTAGACCTGCGCAATCAAAGTTTTCGTTTACGTGTCTGGTATGTCCCAAAATAATCTTCAAACAATCGTTTGGAAAACCGTCAGCTTTCCAATATTTTCAATAATTTTTTTGTCCCCTGTTCAGTCTCACCTTGTTTCAGAGCGGCTTCGACGGTGCACAGTCCCGTCATGCCGGTGGCACCAAAAATCGCGATTTTCTTCATTATATTCGTCGTTGGAGTGTAACTACAGAGCAAACCACCACCTGATGAGCGGACACCGACGGCTGTGAACGGAGTAACGACCAACGAGGACGTCGACGAACAGATTGACAATTAAACGCTACTTGAACGCCGGCGGACGATGTGAATCAACAAAATTGAAAATATAAATAGGTATGACGATCGACGGTAGGAGAAATTAATAATAATAATAATGATGATAATAATAATAATCACATTTCATTTAAACGATATGCATCCGGCCGACGGTTTTTTTTACTCTTATCAGTTCCACGCCCTACACGGTGTTATCATAAAAATATTCGACTGATCTCAGATCTACTATAATACTATAATAGTTGTGTTCTTATATTTTACTATTTTCTATTTTTTTACAATAAAATATTATATCTATCATGACGTGATATTTATTCCGACCACTCAAATTATTACACCTTTTCAACTCACCTGTACATATTATGCTGCTTATTATATGCATTTTCTTGCATGTTCGCGCAACCGTGCGAGTCTTAGACACAATAATGTCACTAGACGATTGTTCTGTGATAATAATATTTCTTTATTATTAACCTAACCTAACCTATAGGTATTATTAGGTCTGTTTCACAAATTACCATAATATCTTAATATTTGTATTTCGTGGTCTGTGTGCATGGTCCTATTACCATCGATTAAAATGATTATATAATTCATGCTATTATATATTTATATATGTATATAAAAATAAGTGTACATTTTGAACACATTTTATAACTCAAGATCCTTTAAACCGATTTCGATAAAAATTTCAGGGCATATTGAGATTGATAATTGATATGTAGATGGTTTCTGTGAAGTCTGTACGCTGAGCGATAAGTGGTTCCGGAGTTATTGTCTTTAAGTACGCACCTGGCGACATGGCCAAAAACAACAACAAAATGTATAAAAAATGAAAAAAACATCTAAAAACTATTTAAATATTATTGAGTGTTTCATAATTACTAAGGAAACCAATAAATAAATAAATAAATAATAAAAAATAAAAAAAGGAGGGGTTCTTGAATGGTTTAGATTCACAATTGGACCAGGTAGGCCCAACCTGGGTATGTGCTCAAACGGGGATTTTGAGTTTTGCAATGGACACTTTTGTTTTCAAACCTTTGCAATTGGTTATAAGATAAATAATTAGTAGAAATTAGTATTTATTATTTTATTGGTTGCCAGAGGTTAATCGGGTACATCAGGTACAAGCACGCATCAAATAGAATTTTTACATACGATTTCTAACCCGACGTAGTAGGATTGCCTACCTGCAGAGTGACCGAGTTGCACTTACTGCAGTGAATTACACACAAAAAGAGTTGAATAATCACAATTTTTTTAAGAGTTGTCATATTTTACGGGCAATAAAATAATAAAAAAAAAAAAGACAGAAGGTAAATATAATAAACATATGATTTAAGAATTTCGTTTAGAGAAAGCAATAACTACACACGAGCGAAGCCGGGTTATTCAGCTAGTATATATATTTATATAGAGGTACCTATCGATTATCCAGTACGACCGTCGACGGGTTGAAATACTTTTTATGCATAATATGACGAGTGATAGCCACTACCAATCAAGAACACGATAAATTACAATATCACAGATTAACGTCTGTTTCACTTTCTAGACGTACGCCACGTACCTATTACTCCCATGAACGTAACTAGGATGAATTAGTTACAGGGGATAGAGTCCTAGAAAATCAAAGTGTAAAATAACACTTGTGGCTGAGCAACCCCCCCCCTCTTATGAGCGTCGCTGAAATTTAGTGGTCACAAAAAGTCAGCTAAAATCAACTATCTGCAGATATTCATTTTTGAATTATAATAAATTAAGAAAATCGCTACTTACATGAGATATCAAGTGAACAACCAATTTTGTACGAATTTCTAACTCAAAATAATTTCTACATATTCATGATTTCTACGTATTTACGTTTATTTGTTTGGATAGATAAATATTATTATCACCTTAATATAAAGTAGTTCAATGAAAATGAGCGCATAAGAATTAGATGTAACTCTACATCTGATATCAAATAATTAAATAAAAATAATTTAACTTATTAACTTTATTTTAATATAGGTATTTCAAGAGTATAAATGTTAACATAATTAATAACTTTTTAGATCACATCTTTGACAAACTTTGTATAAATTCAAACATAATTAAGTATAATTTTTATTTTCATGAAAATAAAATGATAGAAGCTTTTATTTTCTCATTTAATAACAATGTAAAAAAAAAACTGTAAATAACACTTGGTCCAAAAAAAATAATTTATGTATAACAATATATTAACAAAAATAAATTACTTTTAAATACTACATATTATTATTATATTGATCTTATTGTCTGAAACTATCAGGGCAAAACTCTGCTAAGATACAAAATAACTATAATCAAAAACTTAATACTATACCATGAGGAATGACAAATCACAATAATTACCATCCAGTATAAACCAAAAAATCATTACTGTTTGTGTACTTTTTAATAAATTGTTTGCCTGAGCGTGTAGGCACTGTGAACGCTATTTCATCAAGTGCCAATATATGACCAAATGCATAATTCTTACTAAAAAACAATAGGGCAATTAATATTAATTTGCACATAAAGCATCGAAACATTCATTATTATTATTTTTTATTATCAAAATCCTCACCGGAAATAGTCTAGCAGTTTTCTTGCAATACCAGTATTGCGATAGTCCCATCTTGTCCATATACTGTTAACGCCCGCTTTCACAGGATACGATTCTTCAGATACAACAACCATGTCTTCTGTTTCAGTTTCTAGATTACGATAAGCCTGAGATATGAGATCTATTACTAGGCATCCAATAACTTGTCTTTTTTTTATATACAAGTGAACCTGAAACGTATATACATATAATATAATGTTACATTTATTAAAATATTATAATTTTTAAAGCAGTCACCTCTACAGATAGGTACAACAAAAACATACTTTTTTAGTTGTGGGTAAAACAGAATATTGTGTATAACAGCCAAGTTCTTTATCAACATATGAAATCACCTCTAAAGCTTTTGAACATAACATTTTAGTATCTGATCCAGATATTACAACTATGCGTTCATCAATATCTTTAAAAATAACTTTTTCATTTTTTGAACTCTAAAGTACATTAATATTATATTAGTTAATAATTATTAATTGTATATTAGAAAAGGGATAAATTTAATTCAACTAGTATACCTTATACTTAAAAATATCTTTGGCTTTATGGTATTTCTCATGTTCTGCTTCATCTTCTGGATCTCCTCTTGAATAATAAAGATGACATTCTTTGCACAAAAAACCGCCAAACTTCTTTTGACCTGCATCAATCTGGTATTGAGTATTATCAATAATTTTTCTTCCTTTTCGCACTGTGCTCTTTTTTTCACTAGAACTAATGAATGTCAAAATGCAATGTATTTAAAATATGTGTATATATAATTTTTTTTTTTAAATTTTAATGCTTCAACTTTTAAAGTTATTATTACTTAGTAGCTTATATTTGTTGTATAGTTAGATTAATATGAATAATTATTCATATTAATTCATAATATAATTTTTTAACAATGATTAAATTTGTATACAATTACCAAATAGTGCGACTAAGTGGAGGAGTTTCATTTATGAAAATCGGGAACAAGTTAGTTTGTGAAGATTCATTTACAAGAACTGAAGCATCAACAGGAGCAAATTCATTTATGATTGTATCATTGAAATCAATAGAAGCATCAGCTGGTTTGTCCATGACCGTGTCATTGAATGGTTCGTCCATGACCGTGTCATTGAATGGTTCGTCCATGACCGTGTTATTGAAATTAATTGAAGAAATTGATACACTAAAAAAAGTATACAATATATAATTAGGTAGTATTTTATTTTTTAACAACTTTGACGCTTACTCTTTAAGACAAGTAGCTGGTGAAGAATAAAGAGAAAGATATTTTTTTTCATTACAGTTTTTATTATGGTTATCATCCAACAAATCTATTGATTTATCTATAGTTTGTCCATTTTCAACGATTTTGTTATCATTGGGTATTTTTGGACTATTTAAATTAGACTCATTGACTTCAAATCTAGAACCATTACTATTTTCATCATTCCAATTTATAACTTTAAAGTTGAAGCCATTATCTTTTCTAAAAAAAAACCCATAAATATTAATAAAAAATAACAACAGTTAGTACTAATTTCCAAAAAACCCTTACTTCTTATTTGGTGTATCATTATGAATCACTTTAGACTTGAAAAATTTTCTGTTATTGTCTTGATCCAATAGAATACGTTTAGGCTTGTCTTGGTTCATGTATTCTGTCCAAACATTTTTTTTTGAGGAAGATTGTTTAGGAGTTTTATTTTTTTTAGTTAAATTAGTCTTTTCCTCCTTTTTACATGATTTCACAACTACAGTCTTCTTCTTAAATGGTGATATAACATCAGGAAACAAATTTATTTTTGTTTTTAGTTCTCGGCTGGTTGATCTAGGTCTTTTTTTACTCGTTGACTTACTATCTTTAAATGGTTTTGATTTTACCTTTGGATTATAATGTGAGCGGGTAACTCGTTCATCACCAAAAACTTCGGGTGTTATCTGTTAATAAACATTAAGTAGTACAATTAAAACACAGTATTTAATACAATAGGCAAGTATTTTTTCAGTGATTTTTTGGGTATTGTTGAGTGAACATTTAAAAATTATTATCCAGTTAATTTTGAGGTTAATTTACATCTTATACCTACCATTAAAATAAAATATAAATATTTAAAAATGCTCATAATTCATAAAATAATTAAAATATCGTAAAAACCAAGGAGAGAACACTAATAATGTTCTTACCTAAACGTTTTGATAATAAGTAAATTCACTCTAATATAAAATATGACAGCATGCCATTGAAACTAGCTTTGTCGTAGATATGTAAGGTGGAGACAACACATTCATTTGCCATGTCCTTTAAATAATGAAAAATGAAAAAGGGGGGTTCCTATTTGAAAAAAAGGTTTATATTGTCTAAGGATCACCCATAAAAGTGGTACAAAAAATCTCTATGATTTGAAAATATGGTCAAGTGTATTAAAAATTTCAAAAATCTGAATTTTAATATAAAGACATAATTGAAGCATACGAATTAGGGTTGGCACGATCAAAAGATCACCCTGTAGATATAAACTCCAATGAAAATGTATACAATAGGCAATGTGTGGGGAGTCCAACTTCATAATTCTATATTTTTATTGCGAATTTTTGTATTTATTTTTAATGTTGAGGAGGCCCAGGAAGTATAAAGGAGGAGAGGTTGGAAATTAAGGAATTTAAAAGATTTCACCTATGTGTTTTTGTGAACACGCTTATATAGTTATATATCAGTGTATAAATTAAATATTTATTGAATAATTAATATGCAATTTAAATTTCTTACCTTTTTATAATCATAAGAACATGAAGCTTTTACTTCATAGTCAACTTTGACATTTTTTGAATTTAATGGTGTTATGGTATTATGTTTAATTAGTTGAGAACTTGAAGATTCCGCTGTAGCAATTGATGATAAATATAATTGATCATTCTTTGATTTCGAAATAAGACTTTCAAATTTTTCACTCAGAGTAGGACTTATTTCAGTTGGATTCATATTAAAAGATGTTTCAGGAAAAGCATGTTCAGGATCATACACTTTGGATGGAGAGATATTTTCATCCAAATTGTCTACACAAAATAATTTGCGTTTTCTATTTGTTGTCAATGGTGATTGTTCAGTCTTATGTAACTGAACGTGAAGAGATTTACGAGGATTTGAATAAGTAAACATTTTAACCTAAAACAAATAAATATATTAAGTATATTTAACCAGCAATACACTAT
>JANEHU010004111.1:0-12344 GCA_027563435.1 Nasonovia ribisnigri | reverse complement strand
ATTTGCCTGCGGGCTCCCACGTCCCCTTTCAAATTTTTTTTTCAATTGAAATCTTATAAATATATCTAAATTATTTTTTTTACATTTAGAACATGGTGCCATATTTTTTTTTTCTAAATGTTTTTCTTTCTCCTTCAAATCAGTTTACTGCGGGCTCCCACGAACCCTTTCAAATTTTTTTTTCAATTGAAATCTTATAAATATATCTAAATTATTTTTTTTACATTTAGAACATGGTGCCATATTTTTTTTTTCTAAATGTTTTTCTTTCTCCTTCAAATCAGTTTACTGCGGGCTCCCACGAACACTTTCAAATTTTTTTTTCAATTGAAATCTTATAAATATATCTAAATTATTTTTTTTACATCTAGAACATGGTGCCATATTTTTTTTTTCTAAATGTTTTTCTTTCTCCTTCAAATCAGTTTACTGCGGGCTCCCACGAACCCTTTCAAATGTTTTTTATCAATTGAAATCTTATAAATATTTCAAAATTATTTTTTTTACATCGACAACATGTGGTGCCATAATATTTTTTCTATATTTTTTTCTTGCTCCTTAAATCTGTTTGCCTGCGGGCTCCCACGAACCCTTTCAAATATTTTTTTTCAATTGAAATCTTATAAATATATCTAAATTATTTTTACATCAACAACATGGTGCCATATTTTTTATTTTCAAATTTTTTCTTGATACTTCAAATCCTGTTGCCTGCGGGCTCCCGTTCCCTTTCAAATGTTTTTTATCAATTGAAATCTTATAAATATATCTAAATTATTTTTTTTTACATCAACAATATATGGTGTTATATTTTTTTTTCTAAATTTTTTACTTGCTCCTACAAATCTATTTGCCTGCGGGCTCCCATGTACCCTTTCAAATTTTTTTTATCTATTGAAATCTTATAAATATTTCTAAATTATTTTTTTTTACATCAACAAAATATGGTGCCATATTTTTTTTTCTAAATGTTTTTCTTGCTCCTTCCTTCTATTTGCGTACGGGTTTTCCGTTTCCCCTTCAATTTTTTTATAAATTAAATCTTTTAAGATACTATTATATCAATTTTTAAACATCAACAACATAGTTGCCTTTTTTTTTAAATATTTTTCCTGCTCCTTCACTTCTGTTCGCCTGCGGGGTCCCTAGTTCTCCTTCAAAATTTTTTTATCAATTGAAATATTATAAATATTTCTTAATTATTTTTTTAAACATCAACAACATATGGTGCCATATTTTTGTTTTCTAAATGTTTTTCTTTCTCCTTCAAATCTATTTGCCTGCGGGCTCCCACATCCCCTTTCAATTTTTTTTTTCAATTGAAATCTTATAAATATATCGAAATTATTTTTTTTTACATCCAGAACATGGTGCCATATTTTTTTTTTTCTAAATATTTTTCTTGCTCCTTCAAATCTATTTGCCTGCGGGCTCCCACGTTCCCCTTCAAATATTTTTTTATCTACTTAAATCTTATAAATATTTCTAATTTATTGTTTTAAACATCAACAACATATGGTGCCATATTTTTTTTTTTAAATTTTTTTCTTGATCCTTCAAATCTATTTGCCTGCGGGCTCCCACGTCCCCTTTCAAATTTTTTTTTCAATTGAAATCTTATAAATATATCTAAATTATTTTTTTTACATTTAGAACATGGTGCCATATTTTTTTTTTCTAAATGTTTTTCTTTCTCCTTCAAATCAGTTTACTGCGGGCTCCCACGAACCCTTTCAAATTTTTTTTTCAATTGAAATCTTATAAATATATCTAAATTATTTTTTTTACATCTAGAACATGGTGCCATATTTTTTTTTTCTAAATGTTTTTCTTTCTCCTTCAAATCAGTTTACTGCGGGCTCCCACGAACCCTTTCAAATGTTTTTTATCAATTGAAATCTTATAAATATTTCAAAATTATTTTTTTTACATCGACAACATGTGGTGCCATAATATTTTTTCTATATTTTTTTCTTGCTCCTTAAATCTGTTTGCCTGCGGGCTCCCACGAACCCTTTCAAATATTTTTTTTCAATTGAAATCTTATAAATATATCTAAATTTTTTTTTTTTACATCAACAACATGGTGCCATATTTTTTTATTTTCTAAATTTTTTCTTGATACTTCAAATCTATTTGCCTGCGGGCTCCCACGTTCCCTTTCAAATTTATTTTATCAATTGAAATCTTATAAATATTTCTAAATTATTTTTTTAAACATCAACAACATATGGTGCCATATTTTTTTTTTCTAAATGTTTTTCTTTCTCCTTCATATCTATTTGCCTGCGGGCTCCCACGTTCCCTTTCAAATTTTTTTTATCAACTTAAATCTTATAAATATTTCTAAATTATTTTTTTAAACATCAACAACATATGGTGCCATATTTTTTTTTCTAAATGTTTTTCTTGCTCCTTCAAATCTATTTGCATGCGGGTTTCCACGTTCCCCTTCAATTTTTTTTACATAAATTTAAATCTTTTAGATACTATTATATCAATTTTTTAAACATCAACAACATATGGTGCCTTTTTTTTTTTTAAATATTTTTCCTGCTCCTTCACTTCTGTTCGCCTGCGGGGTCCCTAGTTCTCCTTCAAAATTTTTTTATCAATTGAAATATTATAAATATTTCAAAATTATTTTTTTTACATCGACAACATGTGGTGCCATAATATTTTTTCTATATTTTTTTCTTGCTCCTTAAATCTGTTTGCCTGCGGGCTCCCACGAACCCTTTCAAATATTTTTTTTCAATTGAAATCTTATAAATATATCTAAATTTTTTTTTTTTACATCAACAACATGGTGCCATATTTTTTTATTTTCTAAATTTTTTCTTGATACTTCAAATCTATTTGCCTGCGGGCTCCCACGTTCCCCTTCAAATATTTTTTTATCTACTTAAATCTTATAAATATTTCTAATTTATTGTTTTAAACATCAACAACATATGGTGCCATATTTTTTTTTTTAAATTTTTTTCTTTATCCTTCAAATCTATTTGCCTGCGGGCTCCCACGTCCCCTTTCAAATTTTTTTTTTTCAATTGAAATCTTATAAATATTTCTAAATTTTTTTTTTTTACATCAAGAACATGGTGCCATATTTTTTTTTTTTCTAAATATTATTCTTGCTCCTTCAAAACTATTTACCTGCGGGCTCCCACGTCCCCTTTCAAATTTTTTTTTCAATTGAAATCTTATAAATATATCTAAATTATTTTTTTTACATTTAGAACATGGTGCCATATTTTTTTTTTCTAAATGTTTTTCTTTCTCCTTCAAATCAGTTTACTGCGGGCTCCCACGAACCCTTTCAAATTTTTTTTTCAATTGAAATCTTATAAATATTTCTAAATTATTTTTTTAAACATCAACAACATATATAGTGCCATATTTTTGTTTTCTAAATGTTTTTCTTTCTCCTTCAAATCAGTTTGCCTGCGGGCTCCCACGAACCCTTTCAAATGTTTTTTATCAATTGAAATCTTAAAAATATTTCTAAATTATTTTTTTAAACATCAACAACATATGGTGCCATATTTTTTTTTTTTAAATTTTTTTCTTGATCCTTCAAATCTATTTGCCTGCGGGCTCCCACATCCCCTTTCAATTTTTTTTTTCAATTGAAATCTTATAAATATATCTAAATTATTTTTTTTTACATCAAGAACATGGTGCCATATTTTTTTTTTTCTAAATATTTTTCTTGCTCCTACAAATCTATTTGCCTGCGGGCTCCCACGTTCCCCTTCAAATATTTTTTTATCTACTTAAATCTTATAAATATTTCTAATTTATTGTTTTAAACATCAACAACATATGGTGCCATATTTTTTTTTTTTAAATTTTTTTCTTGATCCTTCAAATCTATTTGCCTGCGGGCTCTCACGTCCCCTTTCAAATTTTTTTTTCAATTGAAATCATATAAATATATCTAAATTATTGTTTTTACATCTAGAACATGGTGCCATATTTTTTTTTTTTCTAAATATTTTTCTTGCTCCTTCAAATCTATTCGCCTGCGGGCTCCCACGTTCCCCTTCAAATATTTTTTTATCAACTTAAATCTTATAGATATTTCTAATTTATTGTTTTAAACAATCTTGTAGATATTTCTTAAAAAAAATTTTAAACATCTAAAAATATGGCACCATATGTTGTTGATGTTTAAAAAAATAATTTAGAAATATTTATAATATTTCAATTGATAAAAAAATTTTGAAGGGGACGTGGGAGCCCGCAGGCAAACAGATTTAAGGAGCAAGAAAAAAATATAGAAAAAATATTATGGCACCACATGTTGTCGATGTAAAAAAAATAATTTTGAAATATTTATAAGATTTCAATTGATAAAAAACATTTGAAAGGGTTCGTGGGAGCTCGCAGTAAACTGATTTGAAGGATAAAGAAAAACATTTAGAAACGCCATGCGGGATGACTAAAAATTGAAACATAATATGATTTTGCTTCCACATTAAATTATACCTAAAAGGAGTTAATTAATCACAATTTTTTTCCCGGGCATCGCCGGGTTATTCAGCTAGTTTAGATATATTTATAAGATTTCAATTGAAAAAAAATATTTGAAGGGGAACGTGGGAGCCCGCAGGCAAATACTTTTGAAGGAGCAAGAAAAATATTTAGAAAAAAAAAAAATATGGCACCATGTTCTTGATGTAAAAAAAAATAATTAAGATATATTTATAAGATTTCAATTGAAAAAAAAAATTGAAAGGGGATGTGGGAGCCCGCAGGCAAATAGATTTGAAGGATCAAGAAAAAAATTTAAAAAAAAAAAAAATATGGCACCACATTTTGTTGATGTTTAAAAAAATAGTTTAGAAATACAATCTATAAGATTTAAATTGATAAGAAAAATGTTGAAGGGGAACGTGGGAGCCCGCAGGCAAATAGATTAGTAGGAGCAAGTAAAAAATTTAGAAAAAAAAAAAATATGGCACCACATTTTGTTGATGTTTAAAAAAATAATCTGTATATATAAAAAGACTTGTCCTAGGTGATTCTTCATCGCCTAGCCGGAACCACTGGACGGATCTGGCTGAAATTTGGCATACATGACGTAAGCGTCCGCTAAGAAAGGATTTTTGGGAATTCACCCCTAAAGGAGGAAATAAGGGGTTGTAAGAATACAATAGTGGCGCCATCTATCAAGCTTTATCTAATTTAAATATACTACATTGGTTTAAGTACCTACAAAACATACAAACTTGATGTTTGGAATAGTGGTTCTTCTAATTATCTAGATGTGCAATAAGAAAAGATTTTCTGATATTCGCATTTCAAAGAAGTGGTCAATCATGGATCTTAAGATTCGAGGTGGAAATTGAAACTTTTTTTGTTTATTAATGGTTGCCTTTGGTTGCAGGTTATAATAGTGATAGCAGAAATAAGCATTATTATTATTATAATTTATAACTTGCGGTTGCTCATCAGCTATATACGTTGAATTATTTCACAAAGTTAGCCGTTAGGTACAAGAACGCTGATTTATCCGAAAAAATAAAAAAATAAAATAACCCTCAAAATATATTAATATAGAAATACTATAAAAATCCGGGATAATCAATTATGACTTCAATACTATTTTAGGTACACCGTAATACCGTATAAATATATTTTTCAACTACAAATCTATACTAATGTAGATTGTATTTGATCACCCTCCTCGCTGTGTCCGCAATCTACTGCGAGTAGATTGCCTACCTGATAATATATTGTTTGCATAACCATAAGCATGTGTCACGGGCAACGCCATGCGGGATGCCTAAAAATTTAAACATAATATGATTTTGCTTCCACATTAAATTACACCTAAAAGGAGTTAATTAATCACAATTTTTTCCCGGGCATCGCCGGGTTATTCAGCTAGTTTAGATATATTTATAAGATTTCAATTGAAAAAAAATATTTGAAGGGGAGCGTGGGAGCCCGCAGGCAAATACTTTTGAAGGAGCAAGAAAAAAATTTAGAAAAAAAAAAATATGGCACCATGTTCTTGATGAAAAAAAAAATAATTTAGATATATTTATAAGATTGCAATTGAAAAAAAAAATTTGAAAGGGGACGTGGGAGCCCTCAGGCAAACAGATTTAAAGCGCAAGAAAAAAATATAGAAAAAAAATTATGGCACCACATGTTGTCGATGTAAAAAAAAAAATTTAGATATATTTATAAGATTTCAATTGAAAAAAAAAATTGAAAGGGGATGTGGGAGCCCGCAAGCAAATAGATTTGAAGGAGAAAGAAAAACATTTAGAAAAAAAAAAATATGGCACCTTGTTGTTGATGTAAAAAAAAATAATTTAGATATATTTATAAGATTTAAGTTGATAAAAAAATATTTGAAGGGGAACGTGGGAGCCCGCAGGCAATTAGATTTGAAGGAGCAAGAAAAATATTTAGAAAAAAAAAAAATATGGCACCATGTTCTAGATGTATAAAAAAATAATTTAGATATATTTATAAGATTTCAATTGAAAAAAAAATTTGAAAGGGGACGTGGGAGCCCTCAGGCAAACAGATTTAAACCGCAAGAAAAAAATATAGAAAAAAAATTATGGCACCACATGTTGTCGATGTAAAAAAAAAAATTTAGATATATTTATAAGATTTCAATTGAAAAAAAAAATTGAAAGGGGATGTGGGAGCCCTCAGGCAAACAGATTTAAAGCGCAAGAAAAAAATATAGAAAAAAAATTATGGCACCACATGTTGTCGATGTAAAAAAAAAAATTTAAATATATTTATAAGATTTCAATTGAAAAAAAAAATTGAAAGGGGATGTGGGAGCCCGCAAGCAAATAGATTTGAAGGATCTAGAAAAAAATTTAAAAAAAAAAAATATGGCACCATGTTCTAGATGTAAAAAAAATAATTTAGATATATTTATAAGATATCAATTGACAAAAAAATTTGGAAGGGGAACGTGGAAGCCCGCAGCCAAATGATTTTTAAGAGGAAGAAAAAAATTTAGAAAAACAAAATATGGCACCATATGTTGTTGATGTTTAAAAAAATAATTTAGAAATATTTATAAGATTTCAATTGAAAAAAAAATTTGAAAGGGTTCGTGGGAGCCCGCAGTAAACTGATTTGAAGGAGAAAGAAAAACATTTAGAAAAAAAAAATATGGCACCATGTTCTAAATGTAAAAAAAATAATTTAGATATATTTATAAGATTTCAATTGAAAAAAAAATTTGAAAGGGGACGTGGGAGCCCGCAGGTAAATAGTTTTGAAGGAGCAAGAATAATATTTAGAAAAAAAAAAAATATGGCACCATGTTCTTGATGTAAAAAAAAATAATTTAGAAATATTTATAAGATTTCAATTGAAAAAAAACATTTGAAAGGGTTCGTGGGAGCCCGCAGTAAACTGATTTGAAGGAGAAAGAAAAACATTTAGAAAAAAAAAATATGGCACCATGTTCTAGATGTAAAAAAAATAATTTAGATATATTTATAAGATTTCAATTGAAAAAAAAATTTGAAAGGGTTCGTGGGAGCCCGCAGTAAACTGATTTGAAGGAGAAAGAAAAACATTTAGAAAAAAAAAATATGGCACCATGTTCTAAATGTAAAAAAAATAATTTAGATATATTTATAAGATTTCAATTGAAAAAAAAATTTGAAAGGGGACGTGGGAGCCCGCAGGCAAATAGTTTTGAAGGAGCAAGAAAAATATTTAGAAAAAAAAAAATATGGCACCATGTTCTTGATGATGTTTAAAAAAAAAATTTAGAAATATTTATAAGATTTCAATTGAAAAAAAAAATTTGAAAGGGGACGTGGGAGTCCGCAGGCAAATAGATTTGAAGGATCAAGAAAAAAATTAAAAAAAAAAATAGTGCACCATATGTTGTTGATGTTTAAAACAATAAATTAGAAATATTTATAAGATTTAAGTAGATAAAAAAATATTTGAAGGGGAACGTGGGAGCCCGCAGGCAAATAGATTTGAAGGAGCAAGAAAAATATTTAGAAAAAAAAAATATGGCACCATGTTCTGGATGTAAAAAAAAATAATTTCGATATATTTATAAGATTTCAATTGAAAAAAAAAATTGAAAGGGGATGTGGGAGCCCGCAGGCAAATAGATTTGAAGGAGAAAGAAAAACATTTAGAAAACAAAAATATGGCACCATATGTTGTTGATGTTTAAAAAAATAATTAAGAAATATTTATAATATTTCAATTGATAAAAAAATTTTGAAGGAGAACTAGGGACCCCGCAGGCGAACAGAAGTGAAGGAGCAGGAAAAATATTTAAAAAAAAAAAAGGCACCATATGTTGTTGATGTTTAAAAAATTGATATAATAGTATCTAAAAGATTTAAATTTATGTAAAAAAAATTGAAGGGGAACGTGGAAACCCGCATGCAAATAGATTTGAAGGAGCAAGAAAAAAAAAATATTGCACCATAGAAAATATTTATAAGATTTCAATTGAAAAAAAAAATTTGAAAGGGGACGTGGGAGCCTGCAGGCAAATAGATTTGAAGGATCAAGAAAAAAATTTAAAAAAAAAAATATGCCACCATATGTTGTTGATGTTTAATACAATAAATTAGAAATATCTATAAGATTTAAGTTGATAAAAAAATATTTGAAGGGGAACGTGGGAGCCCGCAGGCATTTAGATTTGAAGGAGCAAGAAAAATATTTAGAAAAAAAAAAATATGGCACCATGTTCTAGATGTAAAAAAAATAATTTAGATATATTTATAAGATTTCAATTGAAAAAAAAATTTGAAAGGGGACGTGGGAGCCCGCAGGCAAATAGATTTGAAGGATCAAGAAAAAAATTAAAAAAAAAAAAATATGGCACCATATGTTGTTGATGTTTAAAACAATAAATTAGAAATATCTATAAGATTTAAGTTGATAAAAAAATATTTGAAGGGTAACGTGGGAGCCCGCAGGCAAATAGATTTGAAGGAGCAAGAAAAATATTTAGAAAAAAAAAAAATATAGCACCATGTTCTAGATGTAAAAAAAAATAATTTAGAAATACAAAATATGGCACCATATGTTGTTGATGTTTAAAATTTTTTTTAGAAATATCTACAAGATTTAAGTTGATAAAAAAAATTGGAAGGGGATCCCCACGTTTTACAGCTCGCAGGCAAATACTTTTTATTGAACAAGAAAAAATGTTTAGATTTTACTATGGTACTAAGTTGGTATTAGGCTGTATTTAAAGTTTTCAATTTTACTGGTACAACGCTAACTGGCTGGCATTAAGGACGTGGTTAAATATTATTATAATTAGTTAGGTTATGATATTTTACCCTACCCTTACCTAACCTAAACTCACTTTAAGAATAATATTTAAATATTTTCCTTCATTCATATGTTTACAATATCGAATACTCTGATAGTTAGTTGAAAAAGAACAATGCACAGCTCATGACCAATGATAATAGTTGCCTACCATCACCATAGCTTCAACTAACTATAGAATTACCTAAGTAACCTCCTTATGACTTATTAGGACACTTTGAATAAAAAGATCCTGAGTTGTTGCCGACCTTAAGTGTTTTTTTATCAAGTTGAGCCGTTGGTTGCTGACTTCTTAGAGCACCTTAGATCATATACCATGGCCAGTTTACCCGTGTAAACAATTTGAAGCACACATAAGCTACGAGTCTCTGACATTTTTTTTTGGTCCATATCAATTCACATAATTAAACTTGTGTGATTTCTCCTTCGCACATGTAGAGACCATTGTCAGAGACCATTGTTACTAATATGTGCTGCAGTTTATCGGGATAAGGGCCCATTCATAGTATATGATCTAAGGTTGCTACATTAACTGTGGTCACAACTTGAAAGTATGATTGGATGTAAATATTGTAAAAGTAATAATTATATTAATAATTTATTAGCATATATCGTCTCCGTCTTACAAGTGGGTATCAATTTCAGCAGATCATATAATTTTTAATATTGGTGATATTATTATTATTTAAAACTAAGAATTTCAATGATAACTGCTGAATTAATGTTTAATTTTTTTTTTTTGACGTGTTAGACACACTTGGAGACAACACATGTTGGTGAAAACACTTCTTTTAAGCAACATTTTTAATTTTTTAGATTTTTTTAGCTTCACAAGGTTTTTAAAATACTAGGAAAGTGTTGAGATTTAGAGCAACTTTATAACGTATTCGAATAACTTTATTTTATACTTATATTGGGGACGGTATAGCCGAGTGGATAAGACGTCGGTTGCGACGCGCACCGTCGCAGGTTCGAACCCGCTACCGGTAGTTTTTCGCTTTTCGCTCCGGGCAAGTCACGGTGTCTGGAGTGATAGACTGCCATCCCCCTCCCGGGCATGGCAGAAACCTACGGGTGCCCAATAAGAATTCTGCCAAACACCCCACACGTGTAAAAATACTTATATTGAAGCATTGTCTGGAGGGTGGTCCTTTTGGTCACCCAGTGTGAACAAATATTTCTACTTATAATACAAAAGCGCATCTCTGCCACCATCCTCTGATATTAAAAGCCCAGATTCGCAACAGAAAAATTATATTTAAGACAAAATTATAAATCAAGTAACCACAGTCTCTCTTTTGTAACAATATTCCTGATTTCATTGATTTTCAGCATTTGTACAGTTAGGGAAAATAGAAGACGATATCGTTTGCACAAGATTTTTCGACTAACACAATCATACTTTTTATATATTTACCTAATATGTTAAAATATGTGTGTTTATGTGTGGCAAGGATTTGTTGCTAAAAATCCCGGGTGGTCACCCATCCGGGAGATAGCAACACCGGCCGATACGTACACTTTTTCGTCGTTTCTTCATTTTGAGTGTGGCCCCGCACCACTATTTTTTTTTTTATACTCTCTTTTCGATAAATGTGAAATACTCAATCAATTTAGGTACTAAAGATTAATTTAGATATTTTGCAGACGGCATAATTTGAAAGAGAGACTGTATGAACTGTGCAGTACCTAACATAATATTGTCATTAATCATTATAAATATTCTTCATCAACTTTAATAAGTCAATATTACCTTAATTAAAAATCTATCATCTTACGATACTTGTTTCATGAGAAGATTCACCACCACTACAGATAGTACTTCTCACCAATATTATTGATTTTGATTTAGTGTATACCTAATCCTACAAATAGACAATAATTGCTACCAATCATGTAACACCGTTTTATAGTGCTTAACCGTGGTTTTTCTCTTTTCTCAAATAATTTACTGGTTATTTGATTTAATTTTATAAATGAATTTGTATAGAATGTTATCATTCATTAAATTTAAGTTGTGTTAGTTTCATTTTTATCTAAAATCCTTCCATTTGTATTATATATGTAATATTTTTAACCCACATTTGTAATTATTTATACTAATTTTCCTTAAAGATCCACTATTATTTTTTTGTTTAGTACCTAGTAACCATTATTTATACCAAGTATCGTAGAAGACCTATACTTGGAGCAGAATTTGATTTTTTTAGATTATTAGTGTTTGTTACACTCAGCTAATCAAAACTAGAATATATTAGTTAAATTAAACTCCTAAACCAAATGTACCTATTTTATGTGAAATAATAGTACCTAGCCTTCTACAATCATTTTTTATGATGATATAAGTAAAAGCTCAAATTAAGCAATTATACTTATTACATTTTCCTAGTATTTTAACAGAAATTATGAAGCAAAAAATATAGAATTACCTAGGTTTTACATATTTTACATATTTTGTGATAGTTTAAGTTTTAAAGAAGCATACATTTTTTTTTATATATTTTTTTTGTACTTAAATTTAACTCATTTTTTTTTTTTGGATTTTTCATTGAATTTAAGCATTTTTTTTATTTTTTTTTTCTATCTATATTTTAATTATTATTCATATCTTATTTTTTTTTTTGGATTTTTCAAAGAATTTAAGCATTTTCTTATTTTTTTTTCTGCCTATATTTTAATAATTATTTTTCATTTTTTTTTTTGTCTGGATATTTCTTAGAATTTTGTTTATTTTTTTTTTTTTGAATATTTTACATATTTTTTGATAGTTAAGTATTTTTTTATTTTTTTTTCTACTTATATTTGAATTATTATTTTTCATTTTTTTTTTGTCTGGATTTTTCTTAGAATTTTGTATATTTTTTTTTTTTGAATATTTTACATATTTTGTGATGGTTTAAGTATGAATAAATCATAAATTTTTTTACTACACCGTTACCAATATGCGTCTCATTGTACCCCGGTTTTCACTACTTATCATAATTACTTATTAGTAATTACATTTACATCCAATCATATAAATACCACAGTTAATG
>JANEHU010004108.1:0-12232 GCA_027563435.1 Nasonovia ribisnigri | reverse complement strand
GGTTAAGATTTGAAAATATTTATTTATACTCTAAAACCTCTAATCAGGAAAAATATGTTTTATTAAAAAAAATAATAGATGATATAAAAGGTGCCAATTTTTTTATATTTACAAGCGCTGATAAGGTTATAAAACCAAGCTTAACTAAGAAAAATTCTATTATAATTTTTGATGATGTAATATGTGGTCCACAATCTGTAATCAGGGAGTACTTTAGCATTGGCAGACACTCAGGTGCTAGCTCTGTATTTTATTTGGCACAAACATATTCTAAAATATCTAAACAGGTAGTAAGAGATAACTCAAATTTTTTAATGGTTTTGAAACAAGACGATACAAATTTACGACATATATTCAACGATCATTCGTCAGCAGATATGGATTTCTCAGAATTTCGGAAAATTTCTCATTTCTGCTGGAATCATAATGATTATGGATTTATAGTTATCGATAAAACTCGAGATATGAATGAAGGAAGATATAGATGTGGTTTTCATACGTTTATTAAAATAAAATAAATTGGTATTATATATATATACCGTAACACTGTTATTATCTACATAGTATCATCAGTAGTCATACAACACAGTTATATCAAGCTTATTATTTACAATGGACAAAGAAAAAGTTTTGTTAGGAAATTTAATAGCTTCAAAAAGAATAACAAAAAATTATGGTTTTAAATTTATATTAGTTGTTATAGACACATATTCGAAATATGTATGGGTAGAAGCACTGAAAAATAAATCAGGGAAAGAATGTACAAAAGGTATGTCCAATATATTAAAGAAAGCTAATCCAAAATTGTTACAGACAGATAATGGTACAGAATTTTATAATATTCATTTTCAAGATTTAATGAGAAAATATAAAATTAGACATTATAGTTCATACAGTGTTATAAAGTGTTCAATTGGTGAACGTGTTATACAAACTCTTAAAAATAATATATATAAACATTTTACTGCAACCGGTACATGGAATTGGTATAATACAATATCAAAAATTATTCAAAACTATAATAATACAAAACATAGAACAATCAAATGCACTCCAAGTGAAGCTCGTATGAATACAAACATAATTAAATTTGATACATATATAAATAACAGAACATTATAATATAAACCAAAATTTAAAATTAATGATAAAGTAAGAATATCTAAGTATAAACATATATTTAGTAAAGGATATACACCAAATTGGACAACGGAAATATTTACAGTTTCAAAAGTTTTACAAACGAGTCCAGTAACTTATCAGCTAAAGGATGGATCAGGTAATATTATAATACTAGGTGGTTTTTATGAACAAGAAATTAAATTAACTGATTTTCCTAACGCCTTTCTCGTTGAACGTATTATAAAAAAAAATGGAAATAAAATGTTCGTCAAATGGTTAGGTTTTGATTCCAGTCAAAATTCATGGATAACATCATCAGATATTTTTTAAATAATGATTTTTATGTATATTAATTTTATGACAAAATGAAGTATAAGTTTATTTATCGAGTTGAATTAATTATTTCATATGTTCTCCTGGTACTCTATAATCTGTTTTTTTAAAAAACTTAATGTAGCCGTAATCGATATAAACAAAAAGAAAAAGCGTCATCTAGCAGAAAATTAATCAGTGAAATTTAAAATGTTATTGTATCACTAGATAACGCTTTTATATATATATATATCAGTTTGTTAAGTCTTAAGTTTTTTTTAATTGAGTAATTTTTTCAGTTTATAGTAACCATAAGCTAAAGTGTTTATCCCATCATTCATTATAAAGCGTTTATCATCGTTTGCACTTAGAACAACTTTGTTCATTGTTTTCGAATGAACAACATGCTTATTCGATTGAATAAAATTCATGTTTCTATGAGTCTGTTTATTCTCAACAGTTAAATGATTTATAAAAGCGTTCAGTATATACATATAATTATCGAATTGCATATGATTTTTAATGATATATTTCTTTACACCTTTTGCTTTTTTTTCCTCAGTATCAATCTTGAAAAATTATTAATATAACAATAATGTGATGTTTCATCATTATTATACAAAAATAGATCAAAATGATTACTTCTTTCGATATTGCATATTCATAAGGGGAAAACTGTTTTTTTATCATTTACACTATAAATATTAATTGAGATATTGTTTAAACGTTCAAATTTGTTAATTTGATTGATTGGCGTCAGAAAATCAATACATTTGAAATCTAATCCACTTTTTATTTCTAACATTTTAAAATATTTTTTATTAAAATAAGTTTTGTTTGAGCGATTATCGAACTTAGATAGTATTGAATATTTAAAACATTTATTATTGCTATTTTTTACATTTATAATCGCTCTTTTATCTTTGATATATATATAGGTAAATCTAAATACGTTCATCCTTTAAGAGGATTCACTATATTAATTCTTAATTGTAAGGTCTCAATTCTCTTAAGCGTCCATCCAGAACCTTTTTGCGTAAAATCAGTTTCTTCCCGTAATAATTTATCAAACATTCCATTTAATAATTTATTAAAATCAGATGAACTACACACAAGAATATTAGAAGTTTTGAACGCTATATCTTGTACTTCTTGTGTGATAATTCTTTCGTAAACACTATCTACATGTAAATTAAATTTTATAGATGTTTGTATACATGATTGTTTTAACTTTGAGATTATTTTATCCGAAATATAGTTGAAAAAGACGTATAATCTATGAAATCTAATGTATTCCTTATAATGAAAGTTTTCGAACATTTCTTAAATCGTTCAATTTCGAATAACTCTTTATCAGTTGGAATCGTTCGTTGACATTTTCTTACCGTCTGTCTTTTCATAATGTTGGCTGTGAAAATAATAATTAAAAAAAGAGATATGTAATACACATAATGTTAAAATAGGTTATCATTTATTTTTTAATAATATATAAGTAAAATATAATAATAAATATTAATATTATAATAAAAAAAAAGCTTGTTGAAAAGAAACGAGAAACAAATTAATTAAAGAAAAAAAGGAAATTATAATTAATTATTTTTTATTTGTCGATGTTGATTGTATAATCGTGAAAATCCTTCTAAAATACTTTGATTACATTTGTAACTAATATATTCAATATGCTTATGATTATCTATAATTTCATTTTTTTCTTTAATTAATTTGTTTCTCGTTTCTTTCAGACAAGCTTTTTTTATTTTTATATTAATAGTTTTAATTTTTTTGAGAAATTCTTTTTCTTCTATATCTTGTGCTCTCTCGTTGTCTAGTGATTGTCGCTTAATTTTCTTAATTTCGTTGATGATAAATAATTTTGATTCCATTTTTTTTTGTTTTTTTTTTTTTAAAAATCTGTAAAATGCATAACACTTGTATACTAACTGGTAGTAATAAAATAATGTGTACCGTCATTAAAAATAATAATTTATTTCATAAAGCGTATAAAAAGCTGGATTTTTAAAAAAACAGATAGTTCATTTAATTAGATAAAAAATGTATAAATATAATATTAGATGAAAAAATATAACAATTACGATAAAATACATGTGGATAACTATATATATATATATATATAACCTATTATTAAATGATATAAATGTAATTACTAATTAATATTTAAACATATGCATAATACTATATAAACACTTTTTTTAAAAAAATTTGGCTTTGATTTTAATCGACTGTACATAAGTTCTGTAACTGTTCATTTAACGATTCAATGTGCATATGAAAATTATTTAAACATTTCCAGTAGTCTGTACAGATAGACCCATAAAATCTAAGAATTTTTTCTTTTTCTTCTTTTAAAAAAAGCAATTTATCTTTTAACTCATTAACATTAATTTTATTTGGAGAAGTACTTATTCTAATTAAAAACAATTCATATTTTATTTTTTTAACATTTTTTTTATTCTGTTTTAGTTTCCATCTTCTATCAACATGACTTTTTAAATCTGATTCTGTGTAAGATTCAATCATGTTTTTATAATATTGAATTTGATTTAAAATATAGTTGTATGAATTCATTGTCTGAAAATGTTTTACTATTAGAGCTAATACATACTATTCAAATATATTATAGAAAGATTTTTTTCAAAAGTCTATTAATTAAAAAAAAAAAAGATTTTATATAAGCTAACATTTTTTATGATAATTATGACTATTTAAAAACTATGTTTTTTAGCTATATAATATACATTATGATGAAACATGATAATAATAATAAAATATTTTAGTTTACCAACTTTCTGAATTAAAATAAAGGTTTGAAAAAATAAATTATAAAAACTGAATACATTTTATTTTTTTTTCCCATATAATTATTATTCGTATCACATACCTAAACGTTTATAATACTTTTTTTACTCCTATGTATTATTATTATTTTTTAAATGAGACATCGATTTTGAAAAAAAAAACAGCTAAGTCATTAAAATAATTCATACTTTTAAAATCCTTGGTAAATATTTCAATTAGCCATTTGGTATAAAAGGTGTATTGTATATTGATTCTCTGTTATAATGATTTTGGTTTATGATACCTTATGTTAAAAACTTAGTTTTTTTTAGATTCTGAGCGGAGCGATGAATGTATTGGTTTTACAATGATGTGTGTTTTTTTTTTTATTTTTTTTTTTTTTGTGTCTGTCATCACGTTTTGGGAAAGTAAAAGTGCTTAGATTTTCTTCAATTGTACTTTTTCTTAAAATTTATATTTTGACCGTTTGCTAAAATAAAACTGCTATTACAAAGTTGTTATGGTAGTGGAAACATTTTACTATAAAAACCTAGCGTATTGATGATATTATTACAGTCTGCATCCAGAAACGATCCAGTTCAAAAAAAAACACAGCAATTCAACATCAAATATTATGTCGTACCGTACTTCAATAGTAGATTCCGGATCGGAGGTTAGTACATACATTTACTTTAAATAACTAAAGCAAATTGGAGGTCAGTCGTAAAACTACTCAACGCTATGGTTATAATTCGTGGCTGATTGTAACATCACACGTATGAATATATTAATAATATTTAGAGTATGACTGTGATGTCACTTATTATTTATTTTATTTTTTTTTTTGAAGATTGAGTGTAAACCACACATACTTTAAAAAACCATTAAAAAAAAAGTTATGCTCCAAAAGTTTATGTTTTTATAGGAAGAACATTTCGATGAATTATCAGCTGGTAGTAAAAATAAGCCGACGACGTCCAAAAATAAGAATAGTTTGAAACGAGGAGCAGACAAGGTAGCACTTGATAAAAAAAATAAGAAAAAGCCAGCGAAAATAGTAATATAAATAAAAAATGTATAATAATAATATAAACTATTAATTATTTTTTGTATAGAATATGTCGTATAGAGAGAGTGTGGGTGATCTTTTGAGATCGGAAGAATTTGAGGAGGAAATTGAGAATTCTTTAACTTTCCGGCATGGTGATGGAGTTATTACCATAAAAACTCCATTTGAAGAAACACCTACTGACTATTGGACGTTAAGTCATTTCAAAAGCGCAACCATCGCAAACGTGGCTACGAAAGATCGGTAAGTACTAAACATTTTGTTTTTTTTTTTAAAAATTGAAAAAAAAAATATTGATATATCAAAAAATAGTTTAACTCAGTTTTATATTCATAAAAAAACATTTTTTATAAATTTTTTTTCGTTTTTTTATTCTATACTTAAATTTATAGACTGAGTTAGATAAGATATGTTTAATGTTTATACTGAAATAGGTAACAGATAATATATGACTCTATTATAAATAATGAATTTATGTTTTAGATGGAAGTATTCTGAAGCTACTATAAGATTGAATACTTCAGATAAAACAAAGGACCAGGCAATACATTCCAGCCTGAACAAAACAATGCAAGTTACATTTGATACAGTGTTGACCGATCCTGCGCGTCGCACCATCAAAAGTAAAACAACAATTTAATTATTGTATAAAAAAATATAATTTGTTATTTAAATAAAAAAAACAATAATTAAACATATGCATTTGATTATTTCATACTATTAGATCTTGTAGTATAATGTCAGACATTGCGTTAAAATGAAATTGTAATGTTTCATATAAAAATGATGTGTCATCGTTTTGTAGATGAGAATAATAATTAAAGTCATAGTTTTGAATATATTGGTTTGTGAATTCGTTCCTCTGGCAACTAATGGGCAGACCGCGGACATCATTTTTAATTAGTTCGTAAGCTGCATCAAATGTAGCCTGAAAACTTGGTAGACGTTTCTGTTTTTCTGCGATATAAAGGTCTACACAATGTTGAAGCTGTTTAAATCTACAGAAATCTATATGTGATAAAGTAATATAATCATCATTTACATGTAAAGTAATTGAACTCTGCTTTACATTAATTTAATATGTAAAGTTATCAGTTATTTTCACGCGTCTACACCTGATATGTAAATTATCGGTAATTGAAATATAATTAGATTCAGACATGAGGGTACACCATTGTTCCAAATTTAATGTAATTATTTTTTTCGTTAACTTGCACTCTAATAACACTATAATCGAAATTTGTTTGTTAATTAATAGTCAGACTGTAACACTTTTCTTTCCAAATGGCCGTACGTCGAAAACCGATTTTGATACAATTATCGGTGGACTCATCATAACGAATTAAAGTATCTTGATGGTTATGTTTTATTTTTTTTTTTTTTTTTTTTTAAATGCTTAAAAAATCTTTTAAACTATAAACGTAATTATTTTTTTTTTTTTTTTAAAAACGTGATATAATATAACCGTCGGGAACCAAACTTTAAACTGAGATTATTTTCCTTTACATACATATTATATACTAAATCTGATGGATAAAAAAAAAATAAAAAAAAATGTGAACGTACAGCATAGTCGGCTACTGCATGTAGTGGAGTGGAGAATTACATATACTTACTATTACCTGCTACCTGAAAACATTTAAATTAACATCACACGCTCTAACCCACTAGGCTATACGTTCACGAGATATTAAATCAAATATTAGTACATATAAGTAGTTTTGGAAATCAATATTTCTTTTTTATTTATTATAACATAAAAAAACATGAATTAGCAAACGGTATCATATGACCCAGTTTCACAATTACAAATATTTTCGGTTTTACAATATTTACTTAATACGTTTTGAACAAACTGATTACCCTTCATTAATAACACATATCAACATCTTGGGCTGAATCTGCAATGTTCAATCCATGGATCGTCCAGCCTTTCCCAATTATGAAGAATAATTCCACAGCAAAAGCATTCAACGATGTCTTCCACTCCTGAATATTTTAAACCGCATTCAGATAATGAATATTTATTTTGTGTAGTATTTGATGGGAATAATTTGAATGTTTTAAATCTTGATGAAAATGAAGAAAATTCTGGATGAACCATGGTAGGATTACTTTGTATACGGTAAACTAATGTTTGAAAATCGTTTGTACATTTTAGTAAATTCATTTTATTTGAAATTAAAATAATAACTTATAAAACACTTTAATGAGAGAAAATGAAACACAACTTGAATAAACGACGGATCATAAGTGACTGAATATAAAAAAAATTTCAGTTTTATAACTTAAACTTATAAATATTTATTAATTAAAATATATATATAACAGTCTAACCAACATAATCGAAAAAAAAAATATATAAATTCGGTTAACATTATTTCAGTTTGGTAGGATGAAAAAAAGTGTTTTGTCATGTATACGGTAAATATTTACGAGTAAGGGGCAAAACCGATTTTGAGTGTACAATCTCCATGTAATTTTAAAATACGGTAAATATTTTGTGCAAGCGAGGAATTCGTGGATAAAAAATTTGAAATCTCCCCGTAAAATTCTATACGGTAAAATTTTTTGTGTGAGTGCAAATAGGTGGACAACGAGTGTGTAATCTCCCCGTGATTTGTGTTACGGTAAAATCAGTGTGTTCGAGGGAGACATTCTCGCTTGAACTTAGCGAAATTACCGCGGTGAAAAAAAAAGCTAGCTGTGAACATACAAATATATACTACTAGTATAAATAAATGTAACAAATATAAATTTATGAATATAATATAAAATATAAATATGTATAATTTGCTTGATTAGCGCATGTGAATATAATACCAAAATATAATTTTTAAAATGCTTGATTAGCACATGAATATAATAATAAAAATGTAATTTTTAAAGTGCTTGATTAGCACATGAATATAATAATAAAAATTCAATTTTTAAAGTGCTTGATTAGCACATGAATATAATGTATGCCTCAGTCGGCCAAAGTATACAAATGAATATAAATTATAATGAATATGATTAATATGAATATAAAATGACTATTACTGTTTTACAGTGGCACAAAATATAATAAAAATGTATCAACAAAAAAACATACTCACAGCCACAACACAGGAGGTTACCTTAGGCGGTGGATTTTATCCCACGCGACCGTGCCGGGGACGTATTTATAGTAATAATAATGATACACAGAATTTAGTAATATTGACAACCACACACGTGCGACCGCTTTGAGGTAACCATCGACGAATATAACACAGGAAAAAGCACCACAAACAGAATGTAGACCAAAATATGACCACCCTGCTGAAAAAAAGTATAATATAATAGTTGCGCAGATAATGCTTTTAGGAACAATACGTTACCAACAATAAAACTGAAATATGATAAAAAAACCAATGAAGTGAACGAACCGACTTGGCACATGTGCTTTGACTAATGCAAAAAATAATGAAAAAACGATGTCTTCGGACCGAAGAATAATGAAGAAAAGGCGATCGGAGCTGGTGCGTCCAGCCTTTTATAACCTTTGCTGTGGACAGTGTCATCGAGATACAATAAAACAACAAATTCAAAGCAATAATTGATAACACTGACGCACAACAGAGATTATAATAAAAATAGAGTCAGCGGACAAAACCATAATAAAACAAAATAAGAATGACACAAATAATAATCTTAAACATGAACATACTCCCCCCTTTGAAAGTATCTATCTTTCAAAATTTACATATGATATACTAAAACATTAAATAATTTAGAACTGACAGAGGGGTATGCATTCTTTAAACATGAATCTTGAATAATACTAATATTATTACTGAAAAACAATTTATCTTTAAGAGATGTGGCTAACACAGCCCAATTAAATAATAATAACATGAATTATAAAATAGTAACAATAATAGTAAAAACAAAAAAAACCATAATTTTTGTATCCCTAATCTTCATCATAGTGATCCTTTTCGGTGGGTAATAATGATAATTTGACTGCCGGACGTCGAAATTCGGAACCAATAGAATTTCGCACGGTCACCGCCCTCACAACACCATCAGCCCCAGGATGGACTGCTGTTACGTGGACTAATGGCCACTTTAGAGGTGGCATGTTGTCGTCGCGCAAGATTGCAAGATCACCAATAGAAAAATTTCGATTTGGTTTGGTCCATTTACCTCTTCGCTGGAGTTGAGGCAAATATTCTTGTGACCAACGTTTCCAGAATAGTTGCATTTGCTGCCTCATAAGTTGATATCGCTTTAAGCGGTTCTGCGGTATGGATGACACATCAGGCTCAGGTGGTAGCATGAGTGGACTACCAATAAAGAAGTGCCCTGGTGTCAGTGCATTGGAGTCGTTTGGATCTAATGAAAGTGGAGATAGAGGCCGAGAATTTAATGCAGCTTCAATTTGACATAATAAAGTTCGGGTTTCATCAAATGTTAGCAACACTACCTTTGACACTCGAAGAAGATGCCTTTTAGCTGATTTGACTGCACTCTCCCACAAACCTCCAAAATGTGGGGAAGCGGGTGGAATGAAGTGCCACGTAATTTCTCACATAGTAAGAAAATCATGCACTTTATTGCTGTTTACAGTTACCCTGAAATACGTTTTGAGTGTACGGTCTGCACCTACAAAGTTTGTGCCGTTGTCGCTGTGAAGGTCCATGTATTGACCTCTCCGCGACATAAAACGAGATAGTGCAGCCAAAAAATCTTCAGTAGATAGTGATGACACTAATTCTAGATGGATGGCTCGAGTAACCATGCAGATAAACACACAAATATAACTCTTTGTCGGTGATATCTTTCTCAGGCCACTTCGAACAAATATTGGGCCGCACAGATCTACGCCACTATTGGCAAATGGTCGAGCAATAGTAACGCGTACGCTGGGCAGAGGCGCCATTAATGGTGGAGTAAATTGAGGGCGCGCTCGGAAACAGGTTACACATTTTCGAACAATTTGTGATGCAATTTGTCTGCCCCGGATTGGCCAATTGCTTGATGTTACGTGGGCAAGCAATGCCTGTGGCCCTGCATGCATGAGACGTATGTATGCTCATAGTGAAAAATCAGCTTGGTAATCAATGAATTTGATGGTAGAACAATAGGATGCTTTGTATTGTATTGGGCAGGAGCATAAGCAAGCCGTCCTCCCACTCTGACTAACCCCTGATCGTCAATGAATGGATTTAAGGCTTTTAAACAACTTCCACGATGGACCATCTTTCCAGAACGCAAATCTGCTATTTCGTTTGACATTGACTCAGACTGAGCTTGCATTAACCAAAAACTTCTGGCTCTATTCATTTCATCCACAGAAATGAAACCATTGCACCGCTCATGGTTTAGCCGTTTGGCTTTGCAATTGGAAACAAAACGTTGAACCAAAGCCGTTGTTCTTAATAATTTGGACCACGTAGAACAGTTCTCCAACAGCCAGAAATGTTTTTTACTTGTTGTTGCTAAAATTAATTTGACTTTGCGTATCTCTGGTATCTCTGATGGCAAAATTGGTGTGTCAGGCCAATAGGACCTTTCTTTCTTGAGCCACTTTGGCCCTCGCCACCATAGCTCGGATGAGACAATAGTCCCAACATCAACTCCTCTGGATATAAGGTCTGCAGGATTGTCAGCGGTAGGTGTATGATGCCATTGAATTTCACATGAGAACTCATTAATTTGGGCAACTCTGTTGGCAACATAAACTTGAAGTGGCTTTAGACTATTTAACCATGCAAGAACAATAGTTGAATCTGTCCAAAGGTGTATATTTTCTGTAGACAGTTTAATGTTTATATTTGAAAATTCATCTCTAATTTCTTTAACCAACTCTGACAGTAGCAATGCGCCACACAACTCCAGGCGGGGAATAGTGGTGGTTTTCATTGGCGCAACCCGAGATCTAGCTGTAAATAATTTAACTTCAGCATCGCCACCTTGCTTACTGGACCGAATGTAAATGCAAGCACCGTAGGCATGCTGGGATGCGTCGCAGAAGCCATGAAGTTCATAGCTGTCTGACTCAGGTAGTAATGCTAGTCTTGGTAGAATCAATCCATTGAGTGCAATCAAACTTGAATAACATTTTAACCATTTTGATCTTATCTGTTCTGATAAAATGTCATCCCAACCTACTTTAAGACCCCAAACTTGCTGGATAAAAATCTTGCCTTTGATCAACACTGACGATAATAGTCCAAGTGGATCATAAACACTATTTATATCCGATAGGAGTGTGCGCTTACATGGGCGTCACCAGACATTTTTCTAGGGGGGGGGGGGCAAAATTAATTTAAAAAATAAATGAAAATTTTTTTATACATTTTATTTATAGTAAATTATTATATTTCGTCATTATTAAAATTATGAATTAAAACATTACAATTAGGTAGGTATTATTATTACAATTAAAACATTAAAAAATATTATTATACATCATTCTTATTCATTAAATATAAATTTCAATCTCCGTGGACATTCTCTACCAAATTGTGTCAGTGCATTTTCAATAAATTTTTCTTTATTTGAATTTACTTTTTCTCTATGAACACTCAACATGCATATTCCATTCAGTCTATCATCACCCATCGTTGATCGTAACCATGTTTTAACACGCCTTAATGTACTAAAAGAACGTTCTGCTGTACAGCTTGTAGCCGGAAGAGACAAAAATATTTCCAAAGCAACAGCTATATTTGGAAAAAACGTACAGTTACAATTTAACAAATTGATAAAATCAATATCTTGGCAGTCCTTATTTTGCCAAAAACTGTACCAACTTTCCGCTTCAGCTTGGAGATTATCAATTTTATAGAAATCAGCAATTTTTTCAATGCTTTCAAAATACATTTTTTTCTCCAATTTTTTAAAAATGTTGGGGTGAAGATATTGTAGTAAAAATGCATCATCATTTTTTTTATCAAAACGTTC
>JANEHU010004107.1:0-11118 GCA_027563435.1 Nasonovia ribisnigri | reverse complement strand
GCGCGCGGACAACGACGCGGACTTTGCGACTTGGCTGCTTCAACTCGGCAACGGCCTGCTGCCCGCGGTCGACGGCGTTCCGAACACCGTGGAAATACCGCGGGAAATGGTGTGCGACGTCGCCGATTTGGTCGATTTCGTGTATCCGCGGCAAATGTCGTTGGCCGACGTCCACGAGTACGCTCGGAGAATCGTCCTGTGTCCCACCAACGAGGACTGCAGAGGTGTCAACAGGGACGTGCTGGAGCGCGTCGACGGTGCTCAGAGGAGCTACACCGCCGTGGACACCATGGTGGCGGACGATCCCGACGAAGTGGCCAATTTCCCCACGGAGTTTCTCAACAGTTTGGAACCGGAAGGCCTGCCGCCGTACCGGCTGACTTTGAAGGTGGGATGCATCGTGATGCTGCTCAGAAATCTCGATCCGAAGAGACGGCTGTGCAACGGTACGAGATTGGTGGTCACCGAACTGCGGCACCACCATTTCAAGGCGAGAGTGTTGGGCTGCGATGCACGAGACGAAGACATCGTCCTGCCCAAGATACCGCTCACGTCCAGCGGTGAGGACGACCTGCCCATCTCGCTGCGGTGCCTTCAGTTCCCGGTAAGGCTGTCGTTCGCCATGACCATCAACAAGTCGCAGGGTCAGACGTTCGACAGGGGAGGTTTGCTACTGCCGTCGCCCGTGTTCACGCACGGGCAACTGTACGTAGCGTTTTCCAGGGTGAGAGACGCACAATCCGCGAGGGTCGGCATGTACGGCGATGACCACGGGCGATTTGTCACCAAGAACATCGTGTACACGGAGGTTCTAGACTGATGCGTCGGGAAGTGCACCTTTGCTGATATATGGTACACTGTTGTTCTTCGTGGAGGTGCCTCGGGTGGGCCTTCGGGCTAAACGGAGATGGTAAGTATGCTGAACTCTTAGTGCATTATGCGTCTAACTGTTGTACAGGCACTGTGTGCTGGCCTTGCCTTCGGGCTAAACCGAAAGCATAGATATGCTGAACTCTTAGTGCATTATGCGTCTAACGCAACGCGCTAACTCATAGTTCCGACACGGTTGACATATATTTTTCAAACATAATATATTACACTGTTGTTGTTCGTACAGGCACTGTGTGCTGGCCTTGCCTTCGGGCTAAACTGACTTAGATGCCAAGATGATCAATTCAAGGAAACGCTCGAGAAGTCTGTGTGACTCTCGAGATCAAGTCTGTGTGACGCCCGGTGATCATGTCTGTGTGACTTGCAAGAAGGTCTAAGGGTGGAGAGAAAGTTTGACAACCTCCACGTGGTCTCTCTGGATGCGAATACTCAAAGGTGTATTCGTAACTAATGTCAAACGGTTGGTTAGGATTTATCAAAAAAATATTAAGAACATTGCACGGTCACACATAACTTATAGGTTTAATACAAATCAAAATGTATATTATACACTTTAAAATACATGATCCGTGTAGAAAAAAAACTAAATTATTTAGTATTTATTTGATTAATGTATTCACAATGCTATGATTAGCATACTATGATAATAATAATTTATTACTGTGATTGTATTTATTTGTATTAGTTGGGCTATGTCATTATGCTTTGACTTTTTACATTTTAACATTTAATTAGTGTATAACTGCATTACTTTTTAAACACAATTTGTGATTCATGTCTGTATGAATAACTTTTAATACTAATGTAAATATCTGTTAATAGATTGTATTTGTTTGTTATGTTATTTACTTTAGTAGCTTTCAATAGTTTTATAAGATTAATTAAATTTTATCTATGCGGATATGGTGTATCATTTACATTTTATTAAAATACAATAACTGTAATGCTCACTATTATAGTATTTCCATTTTAATAGTAAGTTGTATTGCTTTATTATTTGTCATACCTAAGAATATTATTGACATTAATAAGTCAATTTCACTATGTAATCACTATTCACTAATAGTCATAACATTTTTAATTAATTTACACCGTGGTGTTAAGTACTACATAAAACATTTTGTACACTCTGTATCACTGTGAACTGCTATTCAATTATTTTGCATTGTACTAATTATTGAAATTTATTTGTATTAATATATTATTATGTATAAGATTTATTACATTTTATTATACACTCTGTATATCTATGCGGATATGCTGTTATTTTATTACTATTGTTTTAAATTTAAAATTGTATGGATAGGTATTGTGTTGTATTTTTACTGTATTTTATTGTAACTTTTATTTTAACCTCATAGTAACACTATATACTGTTTTATTATGTATATTTGTACTACTATGTCTATGTGAATTACTTTTAAACAAAATGTATGATTCATGTCTGTATGAATAACTTTTAATATTAATCTAAATATCTGTTAATAGATTGTATTTGTTTGTTATGTTATTTACTTTAGTAGCTATTTGATACTCTGTTATTTGTACTCTGTATTATGTATTTGTTTGATGTATTCACAATGCTATGTTATGATAATATGTTTCTTAGCAATGTTTAGTTAATAAGTAATAAGACACTAATAGTATCATTATTGTAAACTTTATTAAATTTCAATATTTTACATTGTACTGTAAATAGCTGTATTCGTTTTCTCTAAGAATATTATTAACATTAACAAGTACTACATAAAACATTATGTACACTCTGTATCACTGTGAACTGCTATTCATTTATTTTCTATTGTACTAATTATTGAGATTTATTTGTATTAACATTAATAAGTAAATTAATTAATTTTTAATTAATTAAATTATGTATATTTGTACTACTATGTCTATGTGAATTACTTTTAAACACAATTTATGATTCATGTCTGTATGAATAACTTTTAATACTAATCTAAATATCTGTTAATAGATTGTATTTGTTTGTTATGTTATTTACTTTAGTAGCTTTGATTGTATCGCAACTGCTGTTAATTTATTTGTACTCTGTATTGTGTATTTATTAGTATTTATTTGTTTGATGTATAATGATATGCTATGATAGTATGTTTCTTAGCAATGTTTAGTTAACAATATTTAACCTCTTTATATGGTTTTGTTAGTATTTAACTGCCTGATTGTATTTATTAATTAATGATTTAATTATTATTTAACTGCATATTGTTATTATTATGTATATTTGTACTACTATGCCTGTCTATGTGAATTACTTTTAAACACAAAATTAATTATTAGTTTGTGTTAATTTATGAAAATTCCTTAATACTTTGCAACGTTTAGTAAATAATATATAATAATTAATATAATACGTTGTTTGCATTTCACTGCCTATTCACAATTATATATCATCATAAAATGTATGATAAGTTTTTATTATTATATCTGTATGAATTTTTTTTTTGTGATTTATACATGTAACTTTTGATAATAATCTAAATATCTGTTTATAGACTGTATTTGTTTGTACCTTCTTCTTATACTACTATATTTTGTACTAGGTTTGAATCTGTATGGATAACTTTTAAATACAATTCAATGTTAATGTACCTATTTGTAATATATTATATGTACCTGTCATCATTGTGAATTTATGTCTTTATACTTTGTATATATATATATATAACATTTAGTAAAGAATAAAAAAAATATTGTTATTATACATATTACGCAATTATACTCTTATTCATTAACACATATTTCTGGAAAACCACTCACTCCCTGCACAAAGTATTACACAAATAAACATATTGGTATTATATTATATTATTATATAATATGGGTAAATTAGGAGATAAAAAACAAACTAGACAGAATTGAAACAAAAAAAAAAATCTTTTATTCATCTGAAAAACATTAAATAAATTAGTATTGTTATAAAAATTGAAATAGATTCTCCGGTTGACAACTTACAATGTTCGATCCACGGCCGTGGCGACGGCCGAAATGTACATATCATCAGACTACAATTAGAAAATTAAAAATTAAAATTAACAACAAAAGTAATGAGCCAATTTACAACTTACAGTTGTATTCGCGGTCGTCGGGGTCGGGGTTTCCGGCATGACCTACGATATTCATAGGATTAGGATTAAGATTCATTTTGAATGAGAATTAGGGTTAGGTTACGGTGTACTTACGGGGTCCGATGTGCTGGCCGGCGTCGTCCGCTGTGAAGAAGGACGGGGTGGCCTTACGGCGAGCGGTCGTCGGTCTCGCGGCGGCGGTCGTCGGTCACGCGGCGGCGGTCATCGGTCACGCGGCGGCGGTCGTCGGTCACGCGGCGGCGGTCGTCGGTCACGCGGCGGCGGTCGTCGGTCACGCGGTTGGGGGGCTATAAATATAGAAAAAAACATTAACAGTTTTAAAACAAGAAAACATGGCGTACATAAAATTATATCATACTCGCGAAGGGGCAATCTTTAACGAGGTGATCTCGCCCATGACATCTATAGCATTCTGAAACACGAGTTGGGCGTTATTTATTAGTAAACATTTAAATATTATTTTGTAATTACGGCGATTTTTGAGCGGCATGGTTCGGCCCGTGACCTCTGATCTCGATTTAGGCGTACGTTAATAGTAATCATTTAAATGTACCCATCACCTATACCTATGTACTTACGTTTTGGGGCCTTTCGCTGACGCGGTGGATGGCGCGCGGCGGTGGCGGTCTCGGCCGGTGGATGGCGCTCGGCGGTGGCGGTCTCGGCCGTTGGTAGCGCGGCTGCCACAGCCGGAGCGGTGCTGAGATGCAAATTCTGCACCGCCCCATTGAAAATAATGTTTATATTCATTCTAAAAAGAAAAAGACGAAACATTTAGAGGATGTCAGCGTAATATATTTGTTTTCTATAAAAGTGTAAAGTGTAAAATGAAAGATTTTGTCAGTATTATTATGTTTGTGGTATGATAAAATATTTTATTCGTTAAACAGAAAGCCGGTGTTACACGATTTACGGGGAACGTTTTAAAAAACCATGAGTTAAATTATTATTAATAATAATAATATAAAATATACTCACGTGTTGTCCGTAGTCCGCAGTGTTAGACGGCAGTCGGATGTTTAAGAACGGTCTTTCGACAAATTGTCGGACGTCGGCGCACTTCATTGTCAACGCAGGTAACCCATGCGGGTAACAAAATCGCATAGCTGATTAATTAATTAATTTTATTGACATTGATCGATACACACGCAAACATGGTTTTCAAAAATTCCCGCCTTCAACAGAATACCGCCAAATCGGTAGGCCTTATCACCGAACGTTTATACGTTTACCCGCCCGTCGCACATTGTCCGCTTTTCGAATTGCCTACCCGGATAACTTTACTGAGATGACTGACCTGCTAGACAACCAAAAAAATACGGCGGCTATATTATTTGCACGGACGCCCGAAATTTTTTGAATTTTTATTCACGTAATGTCGCATTTTCGGCGACAGTAAAGAAACCGGCCGTCCCACATTGTCGGATTAATTAATTAATTGTATTGTCGATATTTTATTATTCATTCAAACACGGCATTACGCCTTACACTTTTGGCCGTCGTTATTATTTTAATTTTTAAGGTATTTAATATGGCATTATAACCAACTCTGGACTCACTTTAGTGATGCGCCCGCAAACATAGTTTTCAAATATTCCCGCCTTCGACGGAATACGGCCAAAGCGGTAGACCTTACCACCACAAACCGTTGACGTGGTCCGTGGTCGAACCACTCACTATCAGCGGATAACTGCTGGCGCGGCGACTTTTACCACGACTTTTTATTGTTCTGTGCTTTTACTTATAACGACAAAATGATTAGCATAGCCGCCCGAAATAACCCTAACTTGACCAACTAAGTCGGATTGTATACCGGTGAGACGACGCCGACCGTTCGGCGAGGTGGCTGACCTGCTAGACACCAAAAAATTTGCGGCGGCTATCTGATTAGCACGGCCGCCCGAAATCACGTAATATATCTAACCTAACCTAACCTAGACACTCAAACACGGCTTAAAAATTCATGCATTTCGACTAACCGGTAACCGAGTTAGGGTTTTGAAAAAATACTATTTTCACTCGGAGCCTTTTAATATGGTTACACCGTATTACACCGTATGGGGCCCTAACCTGCTAGACACCAAAAAATTTGCGGCGGCTATCTGATTAGCACGGCCGCCCGAAATCACGTAATATTCGTAAATTTGCATTGTATAGAATTAATATCTGATGCGTGTGAGATACACATTGTACTCAATCGGACGCAGTCTGATTGCCTACGTAAATGACTTCCTATATATCAACTACGTCATCGGAGGTGACTGCGACTTGCTAGACACTCAAACACGGCTTAAAAATGCATGCATTTCGACTATCCGGTAACCGAGTTAGGGTTTTGAAAAAATACTATTTTCACTCGGAGCCTTTTAATATGGTTACACCGTATTACACCGTATGGGGCCCACCAGGTCCGCTTATAATGACTTACTCTTAACTTATTTGTTGTCAAAAATACGGTTTTCAAACGTTCCCGCCTTCGATAGAATACCGCTAAAGCACTAGGCCTTATCAGAAACACGTTATCATAAATTCATATCACCGAAATACTGTAGTACCATATTATTGACGCAGTCGGATTGTGTACCAAGGTGACTGATTAGAAATTCAATCGAATATAACTCGAGGTCACTGACTTGCTAGACGCTGAAACTCGGTCTTCGGATTTATTTATTCGTTGGCTTTCGTATAAAAAAAAAGCGAAGCCGTTCGATCACAGAACTCTATAGACCCCAAAACTGGAATTTCAAACGATACCGCCAAACCGCCGACCCTTATCAGTCATCACGAATTCTTATCAACACTCATCGACCAATCATGAGATTCGACCTACCGAGACGTGCGACTTTGATGATTCCAACGACTATTCTTCAAAAATCGGCACCCCCTTTCAGATACCACGGGGGGTCATCCTACGACGTCGGATTGCCTACCCGTGAGATTACGTCTGACGTCGAGGGGGGTGACCCACTTGCTAGACAACCAAAGTGAACCGGCCGTCCGACGTCGTCCATCGTTGAACCGGGATGACCACGTCGAACCGCAGTGGTCCTAGCCTTATCACTTATCTTCGTCACCTCATCGCCGTTATCTCTCATCACCGACCACTCTCATACACTCGCGTACCAAGACGTGCGACTTTGATGATTCAAACGACCATCATTCCAAAACCGGTACCCCCTTTCGGCTAACACTGGGGGGTCTGGGGGTCTCCCCCAGCGACGCTCGGAGAGCTAGTCCTAATATATAAAACGTGAAGCCGAGGGCGCCCCCTATGGCGTTTTTATGCGTTATTTACTGAATAATGGAGCGAAAAACGGACCGTGCGGCGGGTAGAATCAGCGCGCGCCAATGAAAAAATCCGATTCCGCCGAGATTCACGGCGGCGCAGCCGTCGCCGCGTTATCGCCGACGCCTTATCAATTTTACGAGTTTTCGAGAGAAATTCGACTTTTTTTTTCGAAAAGTCGAGTTTTACCCCCCTCCGGGGCGACACGCGGCCCCGCTCGGACCTTATTCGCGTTCCCCGGGAGATTTAACCGCCACACGTCTACGCGCTTTATTCGTCTCGACCCTTTCTCGGCGGAGATCGCGCGCGGACCGCCCGCCGCCGAAGCGCGCCGTCTGGCCGTTTTTTTTCCGAAAAGTCGAGTTTTAACCCTGTTTTAAACGTCTCATCTCGCCATTCGCCGCGTATTCGGAATCCACGCTAAATTTACCGTCGGCGCGCCGCCCCACTTCGATCCCGGCGAGTGCCGCGGGCGAGTAAAACCGACGACAGTAGACCGCGGCGTCGTCATTACTATATTACTACTACTATATATACTATATATATATATGCCGTATATACGCGTAGACGTTTTGGATTTTTTTCCAGTAAATCGCGTTCTCTCCGGGAGAACGCGGCCGAGGACGTCGTCCGCCGTCCGACGCGGCAGACCGCCCGACCCGGAAGACCGCGGGGCGGACGACGGCGTAGCGTTCGCGATTCGCCTCGGCGGCGAGACGCCTTAAGAGACAGAGATTTCACACCAGTTGTCAACTCGACAGGTAGGTAGGTAGGATTAGGGCGTTAGGCAGGTTACCCGGCGGTGGAGCGTTCGATACCGGCCGCGGCGGATTGTCGTGCAAATTTGCGGCGGCCGTGTTAATTCGAAATTCTTTTTTTTCGATTTTTTTTTTTTTATTACGATTCTAAAAGTTTTTATTTATACAAATAAAGTATTGTTACTATGATTAAAAAAAAAACACTCAACTTATATTTTTAAATATTCATTTGTTTGTTGTTTTTATATCTTTCTTATACTATAAATATAATAGTTAATTTTCGGTTATTATGTTTTTGATATATTAATGTTACATAATTAATGCATATACATTTAGTGTAGCATACAAATACTACTACAGATTCTAAATAATACAATATTAATAAACAAAATAGAACTTTATGTACCTATATTTAATTAAAGTCTGAAAATTAAATTGTATAATGATAATATGTGACTATATACTATTTGATATAACTTATATATAGGTAGAGTATTATATGGAACAAACTATTTATTTTAAATAATAAATTAGGTAACACTTGATTTTATTATCTACACCTATACTGTTTTTAGGTGAGATGATTGTTTGAGGTAATGTAATTTGGTAATTTAAATTTTATGTATGATACAAAACTGCTGCAGATACTATATAATACAATAATAATTTATTATAAACTAATAGATCTTCATGTATTTAATTAAATTCTGGCAGTTAAATTTTATAATGATATTGTTATACTATTTGATGAACTAGGTTTATACTATGACTATACTATAGGTAGATAGGTTTTATTCATCGTGAGCATAAAATCAAGTTAATTAATAGACGATTGATAAATAACTATATATAATTGACATCCACAGCTATTTATCAACGCATCTAAGTCAGACAAGGGCTCGATTATTTGGTTAGATAGTAATAAATATATAACATACTATGTACTATGTAGCAGGTACTTGATATGTTACAGTTTATATAAATTTAGTGTAGCATACAAATACTGCTACAGATTCTAAATAATACAATATTCATAAACAAAATAGAACTTTATGTACCTATATTTAATTAAAGTCTGAAAATTAAATTGTATAATGATAATATGTGACTATATACTATTTGATATAACTTATATATAGGTAGAGTATTATAAGGAACAAACTATTTATTTTAAATAATAAATTAGGTGACACTTGGTTTTATTATCTACACCTATACTGTTTAACATGGGTTGGATTATATGGGATAGTTCTATAATATATATACTTGACTAGACGATAGTAATATAACACACCTACAAGTATACTCTATGTAGTACTAAATATATTACAGTTTTTAGGTGAGATGATTGTTTGAGGTAATGTAATTTGGTAATTTTAATTATATGTATGATACAAAATTGCTGCAGATACTATAAACCGCGGTACTATACACCGCGCCTTATCACTTTTTGCCCTTTTTCCGATTTTTTTTCCAAAATATCGAGTTTTACCCTTCTTTCAAACGTCCGATCTCCCCGCTCGCGACGTATTCGGAATCCCCTCTAAATTTACCGACTGCGCCCGCTCCTACTCCGTTCCGGGCGAGTGCCGCGGTCGAGTAAAATACTAAAATCTACGAAAGAGGAGCCCGCGAAGCGCCGCCGTCGAGTAGGTATTACTATATACAGGCCCTGTATATATGCGTAGAAAAGTCCGATTTTTTTCGCGTAAATCGCGTTCGCTTCGACAGAACGCGGCGGACGACGGCGTCCGCCGTCCGACGCGGCAGACCGCCCGACCCGGGAGACCGCGGCGGCCGACGCCGCGGCCTTCGCGTTTCGCCTCGACGGCGAGACGACTTAATAGGCATCGATTTCACTACAGTTTTCAACTCGATAGGTAGGTAGGATTAGGGCGTTAGGCAGGTTACCCGTGGGTCGAGCGTTCGATGCCGTGAAAATTTGCGGCGGCCGTGTATAATCGGATTTCATTTTTTCGCATTTTTTTTTTCGTCTTTCCCACTCTCCGCTATCACTTCCGCCTTATCATATTATTGAGAACGTTATGATTTTTTTTCAAAATTCGACTTTTACCCGTCTTCCCAACGTCTCACTTCCCCGCTCGCTAAATTTACCGACGGCGCCCGCTCCTACTCCGTCCCGGGCGAGTGCCGCGGTCGAGTAGAGCCGCCGCGTCGTTATTACCATATACGGACATAAATATATTTTTTATTTTGCTACGGACTTATTGATTTATTATTGTAACCGCATTATTTTACATTTTTGGATGTCACAATGATATATTGTATATAACGGTTGTCACAGAAATATTTGGATACTTATGCACAGCTGTGTATTACATTTTTGTTGTATAGGTATTTACACTATTACACTGTGTAAGGGAGTCGGTCGTTGGAGGTGAATTAATAGTTACCTATATTCCATAGTATATCTATACTCATGCATACCTATGTATATGTATTTGAATGTTAATGGGTAATGAAAAATGTAGTTTACCTAGAGTAGGTACATGATATTGATTGAACTAAGGTGTCTGTACCTAATACCTAATAAAAATTAGGAGGTTTAATAGGCACACTGCTTTTTTTAAACATACATTGCATATCATTTTCATGTTATAAGTAAATTAAACTAACGCAAGTGAACACAACTCTGTGCGGTCTGCACTTAAAGTCGGTCGGTGACATACTTTTTGGTCGAATAGCTACTCTGGGGTTGCTTTTTTTGATAATGTAGCATACAAATTGTGTAAGTGTGCATGTACAGATACCGACAATACATTAAATACATCAAGCCTATAGTATAGTAGTTACAATGATATTATTATAATGTATATAATGGTAATAGCTGTGTATATATTACAATTACACTGTGTAAGGGAATTGGTCGGCTACTTACAATAGTTATAACTCATGCATATTGATGTAATATGTACATAGCAGGTACCTGTAAGTTATAGTAGTTATTGTAGTAATAACTATATATTATTTATTATAGGTAGTGAATATTATAGTAATAAGGTGGTTTACCTACTCACTTAAAGAGTAGGTACTTGATATTGATCGAACTGAT